>JAULBM010300224.1:0-14877 GCA_032357055.1 Geukensia granosissima
AATTTGGTTGAAAAGTATTCAGTATCTTCTAAGACCATCATTGAAGATTGTTTTTTGTAACTTTTCTTGGTGTTTCGCTACCACTGATTACCGATATTGACATCAGCATATTTATACTGATTACCACTTCCTGTACATTTATGCCGCAACGGAAGCGGGAGGTTTGGCGCGCCGTAAAACCTAGATTTAACCCACCATTTCTTTATGTCTTATGGACTTTGGTTTGTTCGGTAATTGTGTTATATACTTTATTTGGAAAGATGTGGAGTAGTCTCATTGACTTTAATGCAACTTTTTTTTTTAAATTTTCATAAATGATATGGAATTGTAAGCTTTGAAAAAGTAAATTTTATATTTCGCTTATCGTTGTTTCTCTACATTTTATCCATCATTGTAACTAGAAAATTACTTAGTTTTACTGATCTTCCTATTTTGTGGTCCATAACGTGTCTGATGAAGGTAAATTCAGAAGAGAATTCCATATCTTTCTTTTAAATATTATTTCGGAGATTTTCTATTGTTCTGTGTGGAGGTCGTAAATTTCTTCCCAATGCTTGTGTTGTAGTATGATCTTATAGATTATCAGTTTATTGAGCAAAAAACTCTTTAAAAGTATTTTAGTCCAATTCCAGAGTGTAAGTTGATAAGGGCGAAAAGGGTCTTGCCCTAAAATTATTTGTTATTAACTTTCACTTTTACTTATATAAAAATTATTTAAGGCCATGTTATACACGAATCTGTAGTTATTGCAGATTGAAACTCTTTGCTTTATTCTAATGATTGCGGTAGGTCTAAAAGAAAAAAAAACTATCGAGTGTAAATATTCATAGATCACTTAAAGTATTTGCAATGGGCTCATTACACATAAAGAAATAACTTATTTTATTGTACACGTTTTTGTTGTACTGAAAATAAGCATTTTTACAGATGTAAAGCAATCGATCATTGTAATGTCAAAAGAATCACAACAAATTACTTTTGGTTGTCAAAACAAGCCTTCTGAAAATTTTATTTAAATTTACAACATATGCTTAGGACTTGACAATTACGTTCAGCTACTATGAATGTTTTGCACATATCATCATTTGATTAATTAGTTGGTTATTTTATTTAAACTGGCAACACATTATCAAAACAGAGCAATAATATTTAAAAGACATTATACATTTCATACTTAACCTAGATGAAGATTTATATAAATTTTTAGGAAAGTTAGACTTTCATTCATCACTTTTCTGTCAAAATAGTGAAAAAACTGAACTGAATATTTTGAAACAATAAAATCTCTTTTCAGAATGTTGCGCATTAATTTTTCAGGTTAATGAAGTGCGTGAGTATTTCTGTTCCAGTTTAATATGCCTTTATCTGGGTGCATTTTTTAAATAAATAAATGTGAATGATGTATGAAAACTAATTTTAAACATGCTACATCTATTGAGAATGGTTTGATACAACAAAATATATTTTATAATAAGCTTCTTCTCAGCATGTTGTGAATTTACCCATCATATTTCTCTGTTGTGTTTGGGTGCCTTGTCTGCCTTGTCTGATTTCTGTTCTGTTCATGATGATATTTCTGCTTATAGCGATGTCTATCGTCTACTTTCTACATTCCTTTGCGTCTTAGTTATCTCGGTGCATTTGTTTTACCAGTAAATATGAAATATATATGAAAAACAATTTTAAAATATTAAACATGCTTGAATATAATGACAATACTGATTTGAACGTCATGATTTCTAATATTTTTTCTTCTTATAATTCTAGTTTCAAATGAAATTCTTATTTGATTTACCATTAAATTGATTTAGTTTTTCTTAATTTCCATTATTTTTTCTTGTAAAAGAGCATATTTTTCTTGGATTCTTACATTAGAGTTACTTTACTTTAAAGGTTATTTAAAAAATCCTTCTTGCACCTATGAAGAAACAGTTTTATTTTTCTAAACTAAGGTACTTCCAAGCTGTTATTGAATATTTTTGGTGATGAATAATATATTCATAAATTGACCGATTTTCACCATCAGTGTGTGATACAGGCCATTGCTGTATCGGTAGCCAGAAAAAAGGAAACAATCATATTAAGCAGTTATTATCCCGAAACGAAAACTATATCGACCGGCTTTTTATTACAAATTTTTCTTGTACATTTAGGGTATTTTTCATTTTTAGTATATAAAAATGAGATATGTTACATATATGTCCCGTTGTAGAATTTTTGATTATCAGAAGTAATTAACTCAATTGATAAAATATACATCTAGTTATACAAAATATTTAACAGTTGACAGTCAAAAGTCTTTGAAGTGGTTTATTTGCAGTGATTAGTTGAACAGTTCTATATCAAGAGTGGCAAGTTGAACATGTTTCCACTCCTGATAGAATCGGCTTCTGTTATTCATTGCTTAGTAGCAGTGCACTACAAATACCCCTTAATCCCATTCAGTTGAACAGATTCTGAAATAAAAACCTTAGTCTGTAACTTTTGTTTTGCTTATTTATCTTTTCTCCAACCCAACACAAATCATGTAGTTTTGATGATCATTATTTTTTTTTTTAATTGGTCATACTTTGATATATATTTTATAATGTGATTGAGTCAAAACAATTACTTAAACAAATAGGCACTACACTTATCAACTAAATATAATACTGATTTTAATGTATCATCGAATTCTATAAACATGTATGCAGAGCATTTTTTTATTTTTAATTTCTTTGTTATGTATATGACAAACTTAAAACATATTCATAACAAAAACTTTGTCAACCCATTGTCTATGGATAGAGTTTGTAAATTCAAATCCTGAAGGACTGAAAGCATCGGGACTGTTAAGTCACTGGTTTTCTTTACGTCTGCACGTCGATAAAAATTTTCGAAACAAAAAGTTTTTACCGAAAAGTATGCCAGATTAAAAATAGTCACAGTTAGAAAAAGTTAAACATTTTTGCAATTATACTCCATATAAGAGATTTTGAGGTATGAGGAAAAAGGAAGTTCAAATTCAAATTTCTACTATAGATCTTCCTGAGATTACGTGGGGTTTAACAAGTTTACACCAGAACGATAAGGAAAGTATTTGATTTCAAATGGATCGTTTGAAAATATCAAATGCTTATTTCCTTCCTTTATTAAAATCAATTGCCATATACCGAAATAACATTGATAAATGATTTTGGCATAAAACGTTTTAATGGTTGTCTCTCAGTGCGTTGATTGTAGTACATATAACCTAACTATCAAAAGTTTTCTTGCGTACAACACACGTTGACGTATTTTCCAACTTTCACAAGAATATGCGTCATTCCGCTCTTTTAATTGAGTAACTTTAACTGTTAAATTTGGCAAAACCTCAAAAGTGCTTTTTTAGTGCCCTTCATTATATTCATACAATGAAATTGAAACCGTTTGGGTGTAAAGAGGCACTTATTTGCATGCAGACGAGTCTGTATTGGCAGGTCTCCCTTTCAAAAAGTCGGATCAGCTTATGTTCGAGAATTTGCCTCTTTTTCCAAAGGTATTCCCCCTCGGCAAACGGATAACTATGTTCAATTGTGGGAAATAATTTCTAAAAAAGTCTATAGCACAACAATTTTGTATTAGAAAACAATCATTTTCATCACGCAGTTCTACCGCTACATACAATAATACTACCCACATGATGATATTTTAATGATTAATTTTTTTTCCACAGACCGGACAAAACAACGGACAAAATCAAGCGGAAATGCATTTCCAATTGGATATATTCTGCTATAAAGACAAATTGTATATCCGTATGCATGTGACAGAATTAAATGCACTTACAAATTTACATCCTTTTTGTCATGTCAAAACTGTTATTTTTTTTAAACTACGACTCAAAAATATTGCGTTTCAATTTTTTACGACCGGGAGGTTATTGATTGATTGTTGGTTGCTTAACGTCCAGTGACGAATACTTCATGTATATTCAGGACGAGAATAAGTTCAACAATTACCAATGTCGAAAACAGGGTGGGGTGGGACAAAACAGGGTAACGGTTTTTGACTGCCACTGAAAAAAGGGAGTGATGAGTAGGGATAGGGAATTTAGCCTCTTGTAGCAGCATCAGCTCCCTTTTTCGAAAACTACAAAAGGGATCTTTTACGGGCTCGAGTGTGGCATTCTCCACACACGTCACTCACTATGGTCCACGGCCAGCCTTTCTGTTCGAGCTGGGTCACTACGGCGCATAGCCGGGTGGTTATTATTTTATTTAAAAAAGGCCCCAATGTTGTTCTGCAGTAAAAAACAGAAAGACATAATGCAGGAATTATATCAATGAATCTCTACATGCATTAGAAAAAAGGATTAAAAAATTTTGGATAAATCCCATAAATAGGCTTTGATAAGTATTCGTATAAAAAGTGGCAATATTAAATACTTGTTTTTACCATTATGAAACGTATTGCAATAATAAAATTTAAAGAAAACAAGGAATATGGAGTTTATGCTTGAAAGACATGATCCATAAATTACAAACTAATATTCTTAAGGCTATTTCAATTGTGTTTTAAGCGCTTTTTTGGAGTTCATGTTGTTTATTAAACTTGTGTATTTTTATTCATGCAGATAAAGCCTCACCAGTAGCGTGTTGTTCTGTCTGTATTGTACGGAAGTCTTCTGTCATGACATCCATACTTCAAACACTTTACAAGCTAAAAACATGACAGAGCGATAATCGTTAATGAACTTTTGAATGCTACTACCCAGTAAAGGCCATCATCCGACAATGTGGATTTCCTACAATGGCTGGCTTTCTTAGCTTCACAAGTCCGGCGCAGAGTACCCAATTTAGACTACTCCATTTTCTTCTTTTTGTAAATGCAGAACCACGAACGTCTCAGTCCGACTAATTCGGACACTAACAACTATTAATAGTATTTTGGGAGTATAATAAAACACTATATCAATCAGACAAACTTCAGTCTATCCAAGTTCCTTGTATGATTTTCCTACTCTTTAGTCCACTTAAATAAAGAAGAATATTAGGAAACAGTTTTCAACTCTAATCATTGGTCATTGAAAACATTTGCTGAAATATTATTTCTTTTTTATTTATTATTCTTAAAATAGAAACACTAATGGACGGCATCTGACGTAATAAATCAGATCGAAACGCGGAAAATAGACAAAAAACTTGGCATACCCTTTTGCAAAGACTGCGCTTCTCTCGTTTGAGATTGATTTCTTTGTTGTTATGAATCACGCTTTATATCAGAAATAAAAAAAACTTCCAAACTGGTTTGCGTGGACCAGTTAATAATACTTTTATATTTTATATTTACAGATGTTGCTGCACTAAAATGTATGATAAATGGGACTATTTTTTCTTATAGTTAACATTTCGTTTTTTGATTGGGGCTGCCTTTGTTCCCTGTTTTATGAACATACATCGTTCGTATTGACATTTAAAAATTTGAAAAACCAAGTTTTTTTAAGTATTGTAATTTCTACAACGGCTACAAATTTCTTTAAATGAGAGTGCTCACAAAAACATAAGAACAAAACAAATATTTATTTCTAATATTTTAGCATAGGTTTTACGCTCATATTTTTTAACAAAACAACTCAAACAAATTTACTTTATTTTTACAGAAATTATTACATTCTTCTTGAAAAAATCAAATGTAACATTCTTCTTCGTAAAAATGATTACAATTATTTGTTTATAAGATATAATTACTACTGAGCTAAGGGTTCTTTTAAGAATCAACATTCCAGAAGTTCTTCGGTCGCCATCATGATTTGGTTGATCAGACGAAACATTCATTTCACACATGATAATGGATATTTTCCCACTGTCATGAATACAAATCCGTTCCTATACCGGTTGTCATTAACACGGTTGTTACTATATACCGGCTTTGACTATTGAGTAAGATGACGGATGCCATTAGTAGAGGAGAGTTGCCTACCTTTCCGGAGGACCTGAACTCACCCTGGTTTCTGTAAAGTTCTTGTTACTTCAACTTTAGTTTTAGAGTAGTGTCGTATGTTCTGTGTCTGCCTTTCGTTTTATTTTGTTGGCCATGGTCTTGTCTGTCTTCCGACGTAACGATTTATGTCTGCCCCTTTTGTATCTTCGAATTTCTTTTACTTAAAGATAGTTATTAAACAGCATTTTCACAACAACTGATTGTTGTGTTTAAAACCAAATTTTTAGAGCCAAATATAGGGCTTTGTAACCTGCTCCATATGATTTATTAAATTGTTGATAGGAAATAAAATTCAAATTATATATGGTAGAATTTTTTCAATGATCGAACAATGTTTATGTCTTTTATTCCAACTTTCAAATTTCAATTTCTCCAACAATAAGAGGATTTTTTCAAGGTTTGTCCCACTTATTGATCAACTGTTGATATTTTAATCAGCGTTCTCTCGTTGATAAGATTGGTACGATTTGGTATACGCTCAAAGTCACCCAAAATCTCCATGCAGGAGGTATGGACAATAATTATTTTTTGTCAAATAGCCCAATTAATTAAAAATATTTATCGTAATAGAAGATAATAATAAAGTGACATTTGCTTGAAATATCTCGCCTATTTCATATATTTCAGCTTATCCATTGCATTTCTGTATTTTTTCTGTTAAGGTGTATAAAAATAAAAGTCAATGCAGTTTTTGTCAGTGCCAGGTAATAAAAAAAATAAGTTGACCTCTTTTCGGATTGACTTAAACCCGGATTTTAGATTTAAGATTCTGCGACACGTGTTGCACGCAAGAAAGGGGATGCTTACCCTTAATGATAACCTGACCCTACTACTGTTTTGTAAAGGAGTTCGTGGATTCCAAGCTTTTGTTCCTTTGTTTACGTTTTATCTTTTAATTTGTTTCAAATTTGTCTTGTCTCTTTAGACTATGCACTTTTGATCTCTTACATGGGTACTCTACACACGACATATCTCTCCATTTGAATTTCCATATCTTTATGCGTGTTATTGTGAGTTTTTTTTTAAATTGTTTGGTTCCTATTAAGAATAGGTCAAAGTCCATGAAAACTGTTTAGCGTTCTATAAATTGATAAATAAGGATCATTTATTTTTCGAATACCTGAAAAACTGTAAGCTTCTTTCACATAATTGTAGAAATTTTAAACAGATAAGTATACTGTAAATTTTAATAAAAATAATAACTGTTGTGTTACATGTTTTGTTGAACCCGACACAGAGTTATTTTACAATTCCTGAGTGAGGATCAACAAACCAAGTAGAGTTCTCGGTTTATTCTGGAGTCATTCGCAACCTATATACATGACAAATTCATAATCTAAATTTCAAGTACCGTATCTTGTAGATTTTTAATATTATACACTGCTTTTAGTTCTTGTCTCTTGAGGTTACATCGTATCGAATGCTTCTACGTGCCCTTTTCGGCGAAGTTCTTCTAAACCCAGGTTTTCTTTAGAAAATATCAACGAAAGACCATACGCATAATGCTTTCAAATATTAATGATGAATTCTAAAAGCAGTTCCTGTGCCACAAATTAGATAATGGCATGACATATAAACATAATTGCCAAACAGCAACGGAATGACAATTGCTCTACAGCTGTGAGGAATTACATCATAACACATAATGTGTTAATGGAGATACTTCAATAGTATCCTAATCAAATGAGGCAAAATCACTTTATTTTCAATTCAATTTTACAAAAAATGTTTGTAACAGTTTTTACTCTCCTTTGACATTATTTTGATATTTACAAAACAATAATGAAATATGACTTTAAAAAATTTAATATTTGAAAGACAACTTTGAATTCATTCAGTCTTATTTATACATTTCATCAATTAAGTATAAATGCTTAAATCAGATTATGCAGACAATAAAAGTAGTTGATTGTCTAAATAGAGGCTGCAAAACTAAACCATGTCAAGGGTCGATAAATAGGGGATGGATAAGTCGTTTGATACGGCAACTGCAAAGACAAGACCATGTGTCCTGACATCATAAAGTTTAGTGTATAATACCAATGTGACAGATTAAAGTGCAAAGTTCAAAGAGTCAAGACAAATTTAAAACAAACTAAAAGATAAACAAAATCAAAGAAAACAAAGGATTGGGATCCACGAACTACATAATAGGAGTTCGCTGCTCATGTTCAGTGCATGTCAGATTTAAGAACGTCTTTGGATTTTTAAAATTCATTGCATTAATATTTTATTCGCTGACCCCATTACTCTTTTTCTTAATATCATCAAATGAATAGGGAACTACAATTTTAGTAGTTTCATAAAATTATGTTACTTTGTCATGAATAGAGAAGGAAAACACTGTTAAGACAAATATAAGGAAAATTAAGCGGAACTCCTTTCCCGCATTTAATGCTTATATCTAAAAAGACAAGCACAGGGTCTAATGATTTTTCTTCTCAAACATTGAAAACATTGAAAGACATAACAGCCTTATCAGATTTTTTAAATCTTGGTATTTTTGTTTGAGCGATTTCTACGTTGCGAAAACTTTGACATAACCATGAATCCCTTTCTATAATTTAATATATACAGGCAAAATTCTGCTATAAAATCATCTTAACAGATGTTTTAATAATGCAAAAGATCATACGAGAAATAAGTAAATAAAAAGACAACCTAATTATTTAATGTTCCACACAAAGTGCTCCTAAAATCTGAAAATAAGGGTATTCATGCAATCACAATGGATATCTCCCCACTGTCCTGAATACAAATCCGTTCCTATACCGGTTGTGGCTAACACTGATTGTGACTATATACTGGCTTTGAATACTGAGTAAGAGGACGGGTGCCAATTTTGGAGCAGGAGTTGCTTACCCTTCCGAAGCACCTGAACTTACCCTGGTTTTTGTAGGGTTCGTGTTACTCCAGCTTTAGTTTTCACTATAGTGTCGTGTATTCGATGTTTGTCTTACGTTTATTTTATAAAAATAGGAGATGTGGCATGATTGTCCTTGGGACAGCCACCCAAATGACAGTAGAATTTAAACTTCTACAGGTCCTATTATGGCCTTCAATAATGAACCAGAGTCAATACCTAACGTAAGCTGTAAAAGGCCACGAAAAACAAAATGTGAACGTATACATAAAACACTACAATCGACCTAATCTAATGCAAAAATGATGAACATTTAACAATATATGACTAATTATAGCCACTGAACTTCAGGTTCCTGGCTTGGGACAGGCACATTTGTATGTGGAGGGGGTTATGTCCTACTTGGTATCTTCGAATAACTTTTTCTTAACTTTAGAGGTACTGGGAATTATTTCACTTCAACACTATAGTATCATAATGAGTCGGAAAAAGTCTCCGACCTGGGAAATGTTAATTATAAAATAGATAAATATGTAACCGAAGATATTGTTTAAGTATTGGTTTATACCAATGTTCGCTTCAGCACATTACCATCTATTGATTGATTGTTGTTTAACGTCCGGTGGCAAATATTTCATGCATATTCAGGACGAAAACATGTTAAACAATATATCAAATATGTAGACAGTGAGCAAGGGCCCGGTTCGAGAGGGACTTATAGACTGCCACTGGAAACTGGAAAAATTGCGGGTTGGATAGGGGCGGAAAATTTAGCCTTGTAACTGGCCGCCTACTGACCACTGTCTTTAACGTGCTTTAGACGTGGCATTTCCTAAACACGGGGCGTCTTTAACGTCTCCCTCTTGACGGATTGTGAATTTATACATCCCCCACAATCAGGGACGCCCCTTTTAGAGGACTAATGCATCCAGGTCGAAGATACCTGGTGCCTATTCTTTCCCCGGCACAACCTTCGAGAAGGGGAGTTCGAGTATTTATACATCCCGCTAACGGACGTCCCTTATGCAGCGGTTCTACCTGCAGGCGGAGAAACCGAACGACCCATTTCTATACCCGGCCGCCCCCTAAGGTAATAAATAAATGAAAAAAATATATATATATGAAAAAAGACTAAGATACTTTTATTTGTGACCCATGGAATCAATCTTATGCCACAACCTTAATCTATATCATATTGAGATTATAAAAATATAATAATTTCATTTAAAACATGTCTAGGGTGCTTTGATTCAACATGTTCAACATCCTCATGAGGATCCTTATAAAATCTTCTTCTGATATAATAGCTGAATCCAACAATACTTGATGATATATTTCAGGTGAAAATTCTACAAATTTCTACAAATTCATTACCTAGATTTATCCAACGGAATTAACCTTGGATAAAGCCAATAACAATATCCTAAAGGGCCCGTTTCTAAAAAAAGATGTGCATATTTCGCAAGGTAAAATTTACACCAAAATTTACGGAATTTAAAAGGAATGATTTCTCATTCCCAATTGTTAATTGCCCTTTCCTTGATGGGGACTTCCCTTTGGCTCCTTCATACGGTGAATACATATCTCAACGTGTTCTTCTTCTAATTATTAATTATTAAGTCAATGATTTCGTAACCACAAATTCATTTAAACATTTAATATATTTTTCATGAATATAAAGATTTTATATTAAAATTTGGATGTACTTGCAATCGTTTATAATAACAGCCGGAATATCACAGCCTACTTTTACGGATTTTTGGTCAAAAAGTTCGTAAACTTCAAACAAAATCCATAACAAAATCCATAACAAAATTCATATAAATCAACTTATCCGTAAATGATATCGTCATAGTATTATTACATATTTTTAAATATTGTTTTTTATTGGTACTTCTATTGAGAGCTTTTTGTTAATAGCTAAATATTGAACTAAACAGTATATATTTGTTATAATATTTACTACATCCTGTCTTTATATTTTGAAATTGGCATTTCTTCAAACCCATGTGTTCTTTGACTTTTAATGATTTTTAAACACAAAATCCAACTGGACGCGTTTTGATTGATATGAAGTTAAGAAAAACATGGTTTCTTGATCGTCTGCTTTAGGGTTTTGAACAGAAGACAGCAACAAATGCGAGTACTCTTTGTGGTATGCATTGTTTTAATTGTATTTGTTGTTGGTTTTTAGTATTGATCTAAAGTTTTTTATCCATTTCAACTGATTTTATCTCGTGTTTTATTGTTGTTTTGTCACACTACCCTCCTAGGTTTTAGGCGGAATGAACGCTCAAAAACTGCTTTAACCCCTCCACATGTTCGCTGTGCCTGTCTCAAGCCAGACACCTGTAGTCCATTGGTTCTTGTTGTTTTTTTAATAGTCATTCATTGTTATTCGTTCACTATTTTTTCAAGAGATTTGGTCGATTGTGTTATTTCATTAATAGTTTCACCATTTTTTGGGGGGAGGGGGCTTATACAAATCTCTTTATGGTATGGACTCCGGTTCATTACTGAAGACCAATATTGGCCCTGTAGAAATTTAATTTCGACTGTTATTTGGTGGATGAATGCCATTTAAAGTATGAGGTAGATACATAGCACACAGACAATTACATATATAACAAGAGACAACAAGATGTAAAGATCTCAAAAAGTACTCGTTGTTTCTGACAGCTAGTTCAAAATAAAACAATTTTGATAACAAACTTGGTTCATATGTACATTTTGTGTCATATTCCGTTTTGTTAATGTCATCGAGATTGCCCTGTTTGTCGACTTGTCCACTTTTGTTTGGGCCTTCCGTTTTCTTTCGCTTCCTAAGGCATCAATAAAACACGTTTTGATTCAGTGTAAAAATATCATTAAAAGCCAAACAACAAGGCATTGTAAAATTGCCAAACATAAAATGTTCATACGAGAAATTAATATATCGGCAAGAAGGGGTGTATATTTGGTTCCCATTGAATTGCCGACAGTCTGTTGAAAACTACGTCCATCAAACATTACAAAAATGTTGTAAATCAAAAACTCTTCAGAGTACTTTTTATTAAAATCAGATTGTTGTATAACAAGATAAGGTTTGTCCCTTGCTAGAACCAAATATTTCTACCAGCGTTTGCCATCTTTTGAACAAAACAAAAGTGAACCAAAGCTTTAAATTTCTCTTTGAGTTTTGAATGGGCAATATTGGTATATAGGGTTAAGATCGAATGTTACTGCAAGAGGAAAGGGACCTTGATTTGAAGCATTCTTGCAGATTTTTGGAATTTTCTAGAATCCACATTTGATCCACACCACCTCTATAATGGCTTGTTTCACAATAAATCTGGGGCTCATTGTTTTTAAAAGCTGATAAAATAACTGTCAGTTAATTGGAAAAGGTATTTGTGGAGCATTTGGCAGAGCCTGCAATGTAACGTTGTTTGCAAGGACAATTATGTAGCTTTATAATCCAGTAAAGTAAAAGATGATGAAATCCTTCCTGCTTGGTTGACAAATTTGACCGATGATTGTCCGAGATATATTTTTGGTAAGTGTCGTCGGGGTGTAGGGTTGCCAAATGAATTGTCAATACCCAATTCCTTTATCAAGCAGTCTATGTAATGTAATTTACAAACAAAAACAACGTTGGTAGGGGATTTGTCAGCAGGAACGACAACATATTTCTCATGTAGTTCAGAGAGATGTCTGGCAACATTCCGATTTTTTATACAGTTCATGTCATAATGAATGGCGATCAGCCAAAATTAGGTAAAAATCAATAAACACCGATAAGCCAAATATAAAGATAAAAATAAGTGAATTTTACAAAAAACAATGTTACAAAAGGGCAATTAAGATCTTTTCAACACACATTCCAGAAAGCACGGGGAAGATTTTTTACGAACCCCACACAGCAAATAGAAAAACTCCTTAAAAATATTAAAAGGGAAAAATATGGAATATATGCCAAATCCACACTTACATAAGTTTATAACAAAAATCAAAATCCAAATTTAACAGCTTGTTAAGCGCTTTTCTGGATAAACATTTATCAGACATTCTATTGGCCAGACAAAGAATTAAAACTTAAAAATATCGAAAAACAATGAACCTGACTGGAAAACTGATCAAATAAATAAAAAAAAAAAAAAAAAAAAACAATTTAAAGATACCATAAGTGAAGAACCTCGTCAATAAACGATTTAGGATAAACAGTTTTTAATTCAGTTTTCTCCTGGTTTGAGTGCAGTTTCACTAACATTTACCTATATCATTTGATTTCCATAATAATTCTATACACTTACGGTAAATGAAAATAGAGGCAGTCGAAGAAATTGTCAGGAAAATGCTACAAACAAACAAACCAATAGCAGCGTTCTGTACATTGTTGCTGTCTTTGCTATCTCCTAAAGTTCCATCGGCAAGGTCTGAAATGGTCAAAACCGCATGTTAATGCATTAAACACGAAAAGAGAAAAGGAAATACTGTATACAACTTAAGCTGTCTTTTATTATAATGCAGGTTGTATGTTCTTTTTTCAGGTTATGGTGTGGATTCGGTAAGTTGTATTTTATTTTTTGTATTGTTTATTAAAAATTTTATATTTTAAATATTTTGTCCAAGTTTTTTGATGCGGTTGGAATGCGGTCTCTTGGACATGTGGAATCGGTATTTTTAGGTTATGATGATGGCGTCCACTATATTGTTCTTCACCTAATTTTCCTGTATTACAGCTATTTTAAATTTTAAGATATTTTGTGAAAAAACCTTGTTCTTTGCGTGTTTGGATTACCGTCTCTCTGGTATTTAATCAATAACTTTTCATATTGACTACAGACTTATGGATTCGATAAGATGATTCCCTTTTTGCAAAATGTTTATGCTCTACTTTTATCTTCTTTTTATCTCCTGTTTTTTCTGTGGTTGGAATGTGGTTTCTCTGACATTTACCCCATATTATTTCCATATTTATTACATTTCCCTGGTGCCATGAGAATTTGGTAAAATGATATGTGTAAATTTCATTTTATTCTCGTGGCTGGAGTGCGGTCGCTTTGATATTTACCCAATATCGTTTTATTTCATATTCATGAACTAAAAAGATCACATAGGGAAACGTTTTTACATGTTATAAATAGAGAAAATTTACGATATGAATAGCTTCAAATTTTGTATTTTTGTGACCTTTTACAGCTTTCATTATGGTATTGACTCCGGTTCATTATTGAATGCAATAATGGGTCCTGTAGAAGTTTATATTCCACTCTCATTAAGAGGATAGCTGTCTAATGAAAAATCATGCGACATTTCCTATTTTCATACTAAAACGAAACATGGAAAGCAAATAGAATATCATTTTCCCGCCAAATTTTCAAATGCTTATATCTTCAAACGAGCATTCCGACCCATGAAATTTGTTCATATAAAAAGGTATTAAATATTGTACTCAGTAACGTTCTTAGTTTTCAGCAAGTGAACATCCTTTAATGAATTTATTAGGAGTGCATTATGTCATATGTTTTATAAAAACATATCCAAGACCAAGGGAGAAGAACTGAAATGCTTTTCTTAGATATTACTGGGGTCCTAGACATGACGGAAGCCAATACATCCAAATGAACAAATGTTTATTGTTATCCTATGGAAGCCAGAACATCACTAAAATGACGAGTCTACCGACAAAAAATATACAGTCCGACAAAAGTTAAGCGCCACCCTATATTTTTTCTAATAATAATTTTCATTTTTGTTACACCTATGTGACAAATGGAAATAGAATTAAATTTATACCAAGACACTTTTTTGTATTAGTGTACAGGATAAAATTTAGGTTGAAAGTTGGGTAAATTAGCTAGTCGTATGATTGGTTAATTCTTAAAGCAAAAAGGGGGATGATTTGGCAACTTCAGAATGCCGAAAAAAGTTTAATCGAGAAATCAGTTTTTCACAATTTAAGAAACCTTATTGGTCAGAAGTATTTTAGAACTTTTAAATGAACATATGGGGCAGCTTTATCACACGAATTTAAGTAATAATGCGTATTACCACCACGATTTCTCTCAAGT
>JAULBM010300255.1:0-14872 GCA_032357055.1 Geukensia granosissima
CGAGTTGGCGACTTCAAGCGATTTTCAAAATTTTTTGGCGACTTAAATCTCCATTTCGCCGTCTAGATTAGGGCCTGCTTATTTTTGTACCACTGGTTTGAATTCATATCTTATTTTTGAACCACTGGTGTGAATTCACATCTAATTTTGAACCACTGGTATGGATTCACATCTTATTTTGAACCACTGCTGTGAATTCACATCTTATTTTTGAACCATTGGTGTGAATTCACATCTTTTTTTTTGAACCACTGGTGTGAATTCACATCTTATTTTTGAACAACTGGTGTGAATTCACATCTTATTTAGGAACCACTAGTGTTAATCCACAACTTTTTCGGGAACCATACAATAAATGGTGTCCATGAAGTGTAAATTATGCGACAAAGTTTGTCATTAACCTGCCAGAGGTCAGTTATTCTCACAATGTACTCTGAGGTTTGCTGCAACACCAAAACTTGTTGCCATTTAATAACTGAAATATTATTGGAATAAGCATTAAACCCTTATCAAAAAAACAGAACATAAGAAAATATATTTGTATAAAAAACATAGAAAAAGAACAAAAAAATAGATAAAAAGACATTTGTTATTGTATTATTATTATTAATTATAATATATATAATATTATAATTATTTAAAAGATTTGGTTCATTTTTTTCTTTTTAAAGATGTGCCCAGTAGGCCCGGCAGACCAGAAATAGGAAATCTTAAGTCCAGGGAAGTATTGGTTTGGTGGACAGCCAGCAAAGAAGACCATAACAGTCCAATTACAAGCTACCATATTCATGTTAGGTAAGTGGAAATCTGTAAATCTTTAGTCAGAATGAACAGGGTTTAACCAATAAGATAGAAACAGTTGAAAGTTGTTAAAAATTACAGAAAACCTACAATATTTGTAAATTTTTAGTGAAAAGACATATTGTTCTGTATGCATTGCATTTTACAATGAATTAATGTAAAAATTATTACTTTCAACACCAAAAATTTTGAATGACAAAATGTACAAGTAATTATCTATTTCCTAGTCAAAGGAAAACCTTCTAAACATTCTAAAATATTTGAAGAAATTATGGCCGAGTTCTGAATTTATATAATAACGTTGTGTTAAGCATTGACTATGGGGAAATAGTAGCTGAGGTTGAAGAAATAGAGCATGACCCGAATAAAGTTTGTATTAAACGCATTGTTGATCAAGACTTACACCCCACCCAATTAGACCAAGCCCCTGACTTCTCTCATGTTTATGTTATGTTGATTGACAACCACAGCAAATAGTACACACAACGGCTAGCATACTTTGAAGGCATAGAGCGATCAACGCTATATAATTCATACAAAATCTATGCAAAAAAACTTTGACTATACATGTACATTCTTACAGGAAGTATAATAATTTTGCTTAGTTTTAGTCATTTAGGTTTAAAGTTTGTTTTTAGATTTTTTTCTTTGAAAGCTTTTAATGCATTGCACAAATAAAAAGTTTAAGTCTAAATTCATTGGCATATTTTTACCTTTAATACAATCTTTATAACAGGGACATGGCCTGATGAAATATAAAAATCTTAGATATAAATCTTTTGGATGATATGAGATGGACAACCAGCTTTTTTAATGCTTTTATAAAAAAATCTTAGATATAAATCTTTTGGATGATATGGGATGGACAACCAGCTTTTCTAATGCTTTTTTGTGCAAATAAATTCCCCAGCTTTTTTCAATTGTTTAAAGTAAATAAGTTGATTTAGGTTGGGATCAATTTCAGTCAAGCTTTTTGTTTTAAATATTAGTTGATGACTTGCTTTAAAACATGATGGCTGGTAAGTTTATCCATTGGAAGACAATTAATGATTTATTGTTCACTTTTTTCAGAACCAATACAGGAAGCTGGCTTATAGGTCACCAAGTTACATCAAATATACAGGTTAAAAATATATCAACAACCCTTCATAACCTTCGACCTTATACTTCCAACCAGTTGAGAATTGTAGCAGTAAACAGTATTGGAGAGAGTGTACCTAGTGAAGCCAGTGACTTCTTTATAACAACTGCTGAAGGTTTGTTTTAAACATAGGAACAATTTTTATGAAATATAATTCCTTGGAAAAAATTTGTTGCTAAATTACATGTACTTCTGCTGGTAAATTATTTCACAAAAAAATTTGCTTTTTTGAAAATAATTCAAATTTCGACCTAAATTTAAGGTTCTTGTAAAGTCATCCACCATATGTTGCTATTTTTTGAACCTGTGTTTCAGATGACTGCAGCCTTAATAAATGCACATACTTTCAATTCCTTACTCGTACTACCCACATTTTGCAATTGTAAATGCAATTAGTTGCTGAATTTGTTCGTTGTTACACATATAATTATGCCCATATTTTTGTTGGATTCTAAAACCCCAATGTAAAAATCAGATTAACTTCAACCTTTAAGAACATCCCTCAGATGAAAAAGATGCTTTCTTTCAGAACTACATTGTTAATTACAGTGATGTATTTAAGGGTATGTTTCAAAACAAATTTGGCAAGTGATGTTTCCTTCAACATTTTAAAATGTAAGAAAAATTAAGACATTTTTGTCTGTTAGAAAAGGAGCAAATTCAATAAGAAATTTTATTAAAATTATGCACAATGCAGGTAGTACCAGTATCCACATACAATCGGGTAATACCAATATCGAGTATCAGGTGTGCTAAGGCTTACCACATCTTAAATGAAACTTCAAAAAAAGGGGGGGAAATGGCAGATGATTTTACATGAACCTTATTGTAATCACAGATTCTATACAGTTTATTTTTTTCAATTGTATGCTGTTTTTTTTTATATATGACTTTTTAAAATACAGTATATTCTTGTAATGACTCTTGTTTTTTTCATTATGTGCAAAACTAAAGATGACCTTTCCATGCCAAATTATGAAATTTCGATAGGCACAGATGGTTGTTCTTTTTTCAAAACAAACCTGAAGATATATTTTCCTCTCCTGAGGACAAGAACAATTCTGATTTGCAAAGAAACGAGGTTGATATGTTTTCTGCAAGCAAATTCTATATTCTTATGTTTTATAAAAACAAACAAAATGCATTTTGAGCTGGAAATGACAAAGATGTTTATTATGATAAAACATTTTCATGGTTTTGGAGGTTATTGGGTATAACAGAATTGTACTGTGGATTTAACATTGAAATGTTTTAATGTCAAACTGAAAAGACGATGATATATTTCCGCAGTTTAATGATTTTTGACATAATTATAAGTTGTGAAGCAGCAGATTTTGGGAAACTTTTAGCATTGTGTGAACAGCTAATACATTTGTTTACTAGCAGGAAAAGGCAAAATTGTTTTGAGTTATCCAGTAAAATTTGTAAAATAAAGTAGAAAATTATGTTTAAAAACTAAAATTGCCATGGGTTAATGCATTTTACCCAAACTAATAGTCAGGTTACTGGATGTATCATTTTATGTTCTATAGAATTCTCCAAACCTGAATATTTTTGTGAGACATTATTTCCATGAAATTTTGAGAGCGTGTGAATTTTGTAAAATCATACATTTCTCAAGTGTAAATCATTAAAAAACCAATTTATATTCATATTGGGAAAATTTTTGCAAAAAAAGTTTCAAATATGAAATAAGCTAAATTCATCCCTAACGTTCATCCTTTTAGTATGCTGTAGCAATACTAGTACACAGCTGTAATTCAAGAATTAAATACATCTACACTTTGTCACATTTTTTATTTTAAAATTTTAGTTCCTGAGGCACCACCAAGAAACCTTTTAGCAATGAGCAATGTCAGCTCAGTGATAAATATAACATGGGACTCGCCTCCTGATGACAAAATCAATGGAGAATTGAAAGGTTATCAGATTCTATACAGTGAAGCTGATGTCAAAGTTTTCAGTGTTGTTACATTTGACAGAACAGATTCTACAGTAAGTCATGCTTATCCCTTGGACAGGTGAATCAATAAATACTCTTAAAGGCTCTTCTGAAAAGAAAACATAGAAAGAAGAGGGTGTATTCATCATCTATTCCAATCACTTTAATCAAAGAAAAATCTTGTAATGATCTATTAAAACCTCCCCCAAGGGCAGCTAGTGTATAGAAATATGCTGTTTTGTTTCTCCAGGGATTTAGCTAGTGCTCGTCACTTTCATCTATGGCGAATGATTTTGAAAAATTACGAAAAACTTCCTCCTACAATTTGTCACTTCATTTTCTAAAATCATGAGCAGTAGGAGGAATTTGGCCATTTCTACATCGTTAATTAAACAATCTAATCCAATATCAGGTGCCACTTTTATGACACAGGTAATTAAATCAAAATTGCTCCAGGTTAAATGGCTAGTGAAATCGATGATTGAATGATTGCATAACAATGTCACTTTCAATGGCTTTTGTCTAATCCAACAAAATAAATAGATAGTTGATAATAAATTATGAACTGACAGACATTTATTTCAATCACACTGTCTTCATAAAGAAAGTTAACATTGCTGAAATATATTATTTATTTTAAACAATCACAATGGTTTTCCCGCCATTTTCCAGGTAAACAGTTGTCATATGATAGTCCCAAAATATAGCCAAATACCAGCACTTCAAACATCAAAAGAAATGAACTACCAGGAAACATTTATTTTCTTGAGATTAATATAAAAGTGAATTTTATCTGAAAATGTTTTTCTACTTTTTATCTAAGTTTGCAATCAGACATCTGTAATATTAAATCCTCCCTTATTGGAGCACCACTTCACATTCAAAAATACAGGAATGTAGGTCATTGTAGTCTTCTAACTTAAATGACTTTAATGATCTCAAAATCCTAGCTAAATCCCTGCAGAATAAGAATGAAAATTTGTCACTGGATGTTAAGGAGACACAACTCATCTCCTAAAAATCTTTGTCATGTCAACTATTTTTATAAATCAAATGCACACAGATAATATGAATCTGTTTCAGTTGATGTAACATAATGTTAAAAACCGATCTCCACAGCAAGGTAATCGTTCTGACTTCCAGTGTCAGTCAAAGACTCTGCCATGGGTTACGAGGGATTCCTCTCATGGCGGATAAACCATGCTTATAAATGATTTCATTAAACAGGTTACTTGCAGATGACTTTGACACATGCGGGGAAACCCTAGCTCATTTTCATATAAAGGGGTGGAGTTAAACTGTCATGGCAGATCACCCGTGGTAGAGTTCACGGATATGAACTATGCTGGGGAGATTTGTAAATAACATATTACTGATTTCAAGAGTTATCCCCTTAACCCAGGTCTACCACCTTTATTAAGTGCAGTTCAATAGTTGATTGCATGGAGTGAGTTTGAGTTGGAGAAAAAAACACATGTTTATTTATATAAGATGGATTGTGGTTATTTCTGACAGAAAGATTGGCTTGGCAGTTTTAGAAATTGGCCAATTTATATTTTTAATTTTTGAGTAGAATACACAAATCTTCAAAACTCATTTCAGGAACAGCCTTATGAATCATTTATTAATTCAATGAATTATTCACACGTTTCTAGGAAGAAATGAAGAAAAGAAAGTCTGAAATGGAAGAGCAACAGATTAAGAAGAAATTAAAAGTTGATATTGCAGATATGGAAATAGAAGGTAAATTTGTTCACAACTACTTTAATGTGGACATAGCTTCTCGAAGACCATATTTCACCAAAGATAGTTTTTGAAGACCTTATTTCGCCAAAGATTGTGTTATCTTGCACATTAATTTCAGATTTATCAATCATAAAAATATAGCCAAAAATATCAGTCATAAAAATTATCAAATAACTGAAAATGTCTTTGATAATCATTGCATGAGAGTTGTAATTTAAAAAAAAAAGTTAATAGCCATGAAAACTGCATTAAAATTAGAGAATACAATTAAAATAGCATCTTTGTTTAAGATCTGTTTTACAGTGATATTGTTATTGCATGAATTTGATAATTATTTTCCCTCTACGAATATTAACTGCAGTTTCAGTGTCATGAAGTATTGCAGGGTTATTGCACAAATATTGTCTAAATTAGTATGATATGTTGCATTAGTGGTTGAGGGCAATTAATATTCTGTGGTCAACAATATTCACCAATTTCCATGCAATAACCCTTTAATTGTGTAGCAAAACTTTGACAAACATGTTAAAGCTGGATTAGCATCATTAACCATGTTACATTTCTAATACAGTAATGCTCTTGTGAAATATTGGGTGGAATGTTTTAATTCTTTAACCATCTCTGATGGGAACGTTACCGCCTTGCCCTGTGTTGGGGAAAATGTCACGCTCTCAGCACATTAAAGATCCCTTTGCAACAACTCATAATGAGTGGTCTGTAGGTGACTAGTTACTAAGGCTAAATTTCCCACCCCTACCTAAACATTCCCAATTTGGCATCCCATGGCAAGTAGATTCCTCGGCCTTACCCTCCTGCTAAACCCCTTTTATGATTTATTGTTTGATAACTTGTTCTCATCAAGAGAAAATACTGCATGCTTAATTTGGTTACATTGTTCAGGGAATTATATTGTTATACAATAAAACAATCTTCTTGTGGACAGTATTTACCAATACTTGCATAATAACTTATAAAACAAGTAAAGCCACATTAAAATAATGATCTGGTTCTGGTATTTTTTACAGAAAAAAGATGAGATGGGCGATTTAATCATTTTATCAGGGAAAAAAAGAAGTGATCACCTTTCGTTGCACACCTAATCACATTGACATTTCTTATTGTAGATCATATATTAGTTATTTTTGTATATATAGAAATAAAAAAATTGACATAAATTCATACTAAAACTTTGATTTCTGTTTTTCAGATGAAGATCGTGCTGACACAAATGGTGAATTCTTATCACCAAGACCATACAGTAGTTCACCAATGGCAGGGGGAGGAAGGAACAAAAAAATACACATTCCTCGCCTCCCTCTTCCTGGAAATCCTCCTCTTCCTTGTGACACACCACCTGGTAGGCCACCACTACCTGATGGAACACCTCCCGCTACACCTGAGGAATTTAAGAGAAGACGAGGACATACTCCATTACCAGGGGAACCACCACTTCCAATCAACACACCTCCCGACCGACCCCCTCTTCCAACAGAAACTCCTCCACCAACTCCTAACATGCCCAGTCCAATTCATCGGCAGCTGTCTTCATTAAGTACTAAATCAGGAAGATCAAATTCCCCATCATTAGAGGATTTAGAAAAACAATATCAGTTACTTCAGGACAAACTCGCTCATGATGAATGTACAGACGATGTTGAACTTCAGGTGGTGGACAGTATTGAAGACGAGGACAGCATTAACGAACCTTCAGATTTACCAAATATCAGTGCTGGATTAGTGCGTCAAGGATCAACAACTTCTATTCAGACATTCGGTGAATTGGGGACAGGAAGTCAAACTGACAGTCCTTCTGATTCACAACCGGAAAGTCCACTTGTCACTCAAAGTCAAACAGATCTCAATACTGTGCTCTCAAAGTGTAATTCTATCTCAAAAGACTATGGAACACCTATTTATATGAGAACAGTCAGTAAAGAAAAACTACCAGATGCTGTAAGCTTTGGACAGGGTATTGAGGAACATATACCATTTGAAAATTTGCCTGATGCAACAGGAAGTTACAGTAAAATGTCTAAATTGATAGGAAGAATCAGAAATAGTATCAAAAAGAAGAAAAAATAACTGGTGCAGAAAGAGTGGCCATGTTTTACCAACAGTTTCTTTCTGCTTACTCTTGACTTACTCCTGTTATATTTTTTTTTAAATAAATTTTGATGGTCTACAATTAAGCATCCTTAAAAATAAACAATAGTATTAATATCTGCATTCAAACATTTTTAGTACAGTCTACATAATAAAAACATTTTTAAAAAAACTTTCTGGCAAAAAAGGAAAAGGAAAAACGTTACTGGTGATTGTTGATCTTGCTATAAGGCATTTTTCTGAATAAGACACTTTTTAACATACGATTTGACAAATAATTTTACCACAAAACTTAATAAAAATTTACTTTATACTATAATGTAAAAGGAAAAGCACAGGTTGGCCAATATAACAAAAATACTTTTAAAAAGAATTTATGGTTTTATTTTATTATCTGCTTACATTATGATTTTAGAAAGAAGAAAGCCAAATCATTTGTAAAATCATTATTTTTCCCTGCTTCAGTCAATTGATTTGTGTGGATTTATTTTCAATTTTTTTTAATATAAAAGAAAGAATATGAAATATATGCCAGAAAGACATGATCCACATCTTACATACATTCATGACATTTATAACAAATGTTCAAAAGCCAAATTTTAATGTGTGTAAATTGCTTTTGTGGATTTACTGTTTAAACATATATTATACATATATACATGTAAATTTGGACAAAGAACCAATTACTATGTAGGTCATCGCCTTAAATTTGGCAACGATAGCAACAACTAATCAATCAATTTATCAATAAATTTTGCATATTAATAAAAGCATATTAAGACCTAGGACACAAGCCTTAATTTAGTCAGTTGTTGATTGGTTTAGTGTTTTTTTTTCTTTTTTTTAGGACTGTTCCAAAAATGATTGTAAGTGGGGGTCAGAAGCCACCTCAACTAAAAATATCATGGGTGGTGGATATTTCTGAATGATATCAGCCTGCCAAACAGTTATAAGAAAAATGCAATCAAAATTTTATGCATGGTGGGCTAGAATATACACTGCCTTCTGAACCCTATCACTCCCCCCTCTCCCCCATTATATTTATTATGGAACAGCTCTTACTAATAAGTTCACTGATAAAATTTAACATTCTGTTTTGCCTGAACTGGTTGGTGTAATTTCCAGATAGGAAAGCTATAAACTGAGAGTAAGCAGGAATTAATTGTTACTGAGAGTAAGCAGGAATTAATTGTTGGAAAAATTGTGGCAGGATTTTATCATTAAACAAATCATGTGGGATAAAACTATGGTGAGTTGACAGAGAAAGTCATGATATTATTGATTTATACACATATACACTTATCCAAACATTATAACCCATGTCATTATTGCAAAGAGGTTTAAAAAACCCAGTCATATATAAAATTCTTTAATATTTGTCAAAAATTATTGCTAGGATAATAATTAAGATGTAGAATTTAGACATTTTGGGGAGTATAGTCATGACAAAAAAAGGAATATCAATTGCACGAATTTAGGAATTTATTGCCTTGTATTTCATTAGCATGACATGCAAGGTACTTTATATATCAAACATGATTGTGATGCTCTCCAAATCCACTTCAGTTAAATTTACAATTTAAGGTATCTGGACCATAATAAAATTATTCTTAATTTTTTAACAATTCTTACAAAATTGTAATTTCAGATCTTTTATAAAATGCAATTTTTCTAGACAGGAAATTCTTTAAAAATCTGTTTTAAACTTTCAATGGTTTAAAGTATTTCTGAAATTCACAGATATCATTTTTTGTTA
Organism: Geukensia granosissima; assembly: GCA_032357055.1. Classification (NCBI taxonomy): domain Eukaryota; kingdom Metazoa; phylum Mollusca; class Bivalvia; order Mytilida; family Mytilidae; genus Geukensia; species Geukensia granosissima. The sequence continues at coordinate 9,490 of JAULBM010300255.1, forward strand.
TAGAAAATCTGGGTCATTTTATGGTCATATGGTTAATTATAGTCTGGACAGCTTTAATAGTGGATTTCTTAAAACTGATTTTCTTAAATAAAAAAGCTTAACATAGCATGAAAACTGACAAAGTTTTTGTTAAAAGGGAAATTATACTATTCACAATTTATTTTAAAATCAGACAGATTTTAATCATCATATTGATTAAAAGAAGTTTTAAATTTTAAATGTTTGTTTGTTTTCTTTAGGTTTAACTGTATATCTACATTGCCTGTTTATATTGGGCACATCAGTTACTATGAACCATCATCTGGACACTAGTTTGTTTAATTTAGGTTTAACTGTAGATCTACATTGCCTGTTTATATTGGGCACATCAGTTACTATGAAACATCATTTGGACACTAGTTTGTTTAATTTAGGTTTAACTGTAGATCTACATTGCCTGTTTATATTGGGCACATCAGTTACCATGAAACATCATCTGGACACTAGTTTGTTTTATTTAGGTTTAACTGTATATCTACATTGCCTGTTTATATTGGGCACATCAGTTACCATGAAACATCATCTGGAAGCTAGTTTGTTTAATATAGGTTTAACTGTAGATCTACATTGCCTGTTTATATTGGGCACATCAGTTACTATGAAACATCATCTGGACACTAGTATGTTTTATTTAGGTTTAACTGTAGATCTACATTGCCTGTATTATTGGGCACATCAGTTACCATGAAACATCATCTGGACACTAGTTTGTTTAATTTAGGTTTAGCTGTAGATCTGCATTGCTTGTTTATACTATGAATCATCATCTGGACACACATTTTGCTAAGTTGTTCAATAGCAATTTTGCCTTTGGCCTTGGTCTTTGGATCCAGACATTAGAACATTCACCACATCTATCATATGCCTCTCTCAAAATTAGTCAATGTTTGTCTTTCACATTGTCTTTTTGTATTTATATAAGTAACATTGAGGCAAAGTTTTTATACTAGTTTTATTTGTTTTGGGTGAATTTGAGCTTGAAACATAGAGTGGGATTCAACCCATGTTGAAGATATTGTGAGGACCTTCAAACAGTTCTCAGTTTCTGACAGATAATGTGCTATGGTTTCCTTGACATTTACCTTCTATATTATCTTGTTTATATTAGGGTAAAATATAAACACTTTTGACTGCTGTTGGATTGTGGTTTCAATTTCTCATGTACTTTAAGCTCATATTTATTTGAAACTTAACTTGACCACTTGGTGTCCTTTGTCCATCTGTAAATTTAGACTATTTGATGGTAGGCCATTTAGAACTGAACATTAGTCCAATGGATTGAAGCTGCGGCGGCACAAAATATTTTGAAAGCATTGCTTGACCCAGATGTCGAAAAATGCTAGGCTGATTGAATTGTGAAATTCCAGCAATGATTGTTACATGGTCCTTCACCCAACTTTTGAAATCCCTGCTGTTCAGAAATTCAAGAGAGCAGCCATAACATGAGCAAATTTGACATAGGCCCCTTATATATTGGAATTTCATATTTTCACATTCATGAATGAAACCACTGAATAGATTTAACCTAAGCTAGCAGAGATGTTTGACAGATGGTCTTTAAATAACCATCTGAAATTCAACATGATTGCTAGAGCAAATTATGTGTTCTGATAGGATCAGATTTAAACATTATTCTTGTCAGATACTGATAGGTCGATTGCATTGTACTTTGCAGGAATTTTTTTAAAATAGGTGGTCTTATACTAAACTTGTGAATATTTTACCATTCAGATGGCTACTTTACATGTAAGTCAACTTGGATTCATCTTGGGCCCTGTGTGAATTTCATGTATAAAACCAGGAACAGATTTTGAATTTATCAGAAATGTTAGGCTGATAGTCCTTATTCAGTAATGTTTTTATCACGGAACAGAAATTCAACATGGCTGAAATGGCAAAAAATTTGCTCCGGTTGGTCAAAAGTCTTCTCTTTAGAAACCATTATATGGATTGAAGTGTAACTGCAAGAATGATTGTCTTTTTGTCATGTACCAAACGTACGAATCATTTGCCAATCAGATATTCAAGATGACTAGCATGATGCAACTTAGATTAACATTGGACCCTTTGCTACCTATGGAAATGTAATGTTTTCACTTAATTTTCATACCATTGAACACAATTCAACCAAAAATGTTAGGCAGCTTGTCCTTTCCAGGTTTTGATGGGGAACGAAAATTCATCCTGGCTACCAGTGCAAATAATGAGATCTGATTTGGTCCAAATTTGGAAAATTAAACACCAAAAAAGAGACATATAATACAATTGATTATATGTCTCTGACCAAATTAATTAAGTCCTTACTTTGAAAGCATGCTTATACGTAGTCAAGTATTTAATGTTTGAATTAGCATGCTTATACGTAGTCAAGTATTTAATGTTTGAATTATTTGCATATCAGAATTTCTGAAAGCTGGTGTGATTCAAATTAGTTGCACATAAATTGGCGTCTTGATCATTTAAAGTTTGGCAAAGAAGTTTACCCTTTGGCAGGTGAGCGTCTAAATATTATTTGGAGTCTCTGGTTTTCACTGTCAAGTGTCTTAGGTTAATTTCTTATGATTGGTACTTTTTAAGTAACTAGACATGATGTGTTAACAATAATTGGTGTGCTAATTCATTCTTAGGTGTACATATATCTGTCTGTTATTTGCCATGTGTCCTTGAGCTCATTTTCATAGGACCGCCTCAGCGTAATAGCTAGTAATTAGTGCGAAAGTCGTGGGTTCCATCCTCGACCGGGTCAAATCAAAGACATAAAGATAGTATTTGCTGGTTATCCGCCAAGCACGCAGAAATTAGGAGTAAAAGCAAAGACTGGTCGGTCAGGAATCAGAATAATGTGTCTGGGTCATTTGGCATGTCTTCCTTCGGACTGTTGCTTTCGTAAGCTAGCACGTTAAAAATCCGACTCAGCGTGTCGGTTTAGTACAAAGCAGGATTCATCCATCATCATTGCTCTTCTCTCGATAATGCAAGAAAAAATTGCCAAGTTAAGCAAAATTCATTCAATCAATCATTTTCATTGTCCAGCGAATATCAAGTTTTTATGCATAGGTCACTACACACCGCACAGGTTGGTCAACAATTGTCAATATTTGCAGTGATAATTTATTCCTGGAAGTATACGTCACTCTACCATAAGTTGTGTGTCCTTGATCTCAATTTTACGGAAGGTCTAGTTAGATTTTAACTTACCTCTACAGATAACTAGCATATCGCGGCTGTATTTGTACCACACAAAAATGATGGTCATAAGGGTTGTCAGTTACCTGCCCAAGTTCGGTGGTTCTCTTTGGGTACTCCGGCCAAGAGCTATAAAAGAGCGACCTAAACTCACCGTTTTAGTAGGACACTTTTTTTCTCTTAACTAGAAATAAAAATTTTCAATGAGTTTAGAGAGCTTGTAAACTCGCTATAAATACGCCAAATTTTAAGCAGTATTATGGAAATCGAGGGTATTATTCTTGCTGATTTTGTAGTGGTGTTCTGGTTTCGACGGGACATCATACACTCATAACTAATAGGTCTCTTATAAACGAAAACATTTTGGGGTATCCATTTTCAGAAATAGCATAACGAATAATCAATGATCAATACATCAGGCATCCTTATCTGCGGACGAAAAAAGAACTAATAGTGTCTATACAATAGGAGACAATGAGACAGCCATCCACCAAAATAACAATTGAACATGGAAACATTTTATTTTTCGTACAATTTCCATGGGGTTTTTTTACCATATGCTTCCTCATGAAAAATGCAAAAAAGTTACTCGAAGCATTTTTGTAAAATTTACTGTTTTTTGTATAAAAGGGATCAAAGAGTAAAAAATGTGATTTTGCAGGAGATAAGGAAATTTCATTTATCATTCGATTTTGATTTTTTTTCATTTGAATCCTTTCAAAGAGCTTTTAATGTCACATCAACAGATTTTCGCTTGTGTTTTCGAGGTAGAAGGGGTCAAAGTGGGGGGAGTTTGAAATTCAATTTCGAATAATGTGGATAAATTTTATTTTCATCTTAAGTTGATGGTGTTTTTCCAATGATCATTATGAAAAATTTAACAAAAGTGACACCGATTTTGAGTACAATACGAGTCAAAATGACCACTTGTCCAGTAATATCACTCTGTCCAGCATTTAATTGTGTCCAGCACTATACTCTGTCCAGCACATTATTGTGTCTTACAAAATGCTGTGTCCAACACTTACCCGGATGTTGATTTGTTCATCATCCACATGTCAACATACTGCGATCGTATCATGCTGCACTTTCGAAGCACCTCAAGTTAGCCTCAAGGGGTCAAAGTGGGGAACAAATTGAACAAATTTTGTATAATATGGAAGATTTTTTCTTTTTCATCTGATTTTGATGGTTTTTTCCCAAATCATTCCTTATGAAAAAGACAACCAAAAATAACACTAGTTTTTGCGGGTCAAAATGATTACTTATTTTGTCATTTTATGGTGTTCCAGTACTTAACTGTCCAACACATTGTGTCCACCAAAATACTGTGTCTACACTTACCCAAAGGATCTTCTGTTCACCATTCACATTTCAACGTGCTGCGGTCGTATCAGGCTGCGTTAATCAAAGGAAAGAATTATTCCACAGTTAACGGTTTATGTTTTACATTATGCAGTAACGTTTTACATACTTTAATCTGCCCCTGATTTAACATGGAGAGTCGGTCATATTCATGCTTAAGTTTAACCCAGATAAAGTATTTTAAAAGAATTGCTCACATTTATTTTGTTTGGATCTTTTCTCCGAATTCATACGGGAATTACTATTAAAATTTTCATTCAAGTGCACCTTAAACCAATTTTGAATGTTATCTCATCATAGTTAAATTAATTATTACCCAGCGTTGACAATGTGTACTCTCGCGGATCCACTCCGGCAAACACACATGAAACAAATGACTGGTTTTACCATGGAGAATTAAAAACTCGACGCAGCTTAAAATACATCGTAATTGAAAATTATCATTGCAACTTGCTATCATTGCAACTTGCTTGCACTTTTTTCAATCTACAAAATAAACAATATTTTATTAGAATATGGAAGAGTTTTTCATTCATTACCTTTCACCCGTTCCAGCAATCTCTGACGTGGAGTATAGCACAATGCAAGATGTAGAACAAACAAAGGCGCACGAAAATTAAAATTAATGGGATAATCTGTCTGAGCTGTCGAATATATTTAAGCCTGATAAATAATTGATGTCATACTGAAACAATTTAAGCCTCAACATGCAGAAGGTTATAATTTAAGTATCCTTCATTTTCTCCATATTCGTCTTCTTGTGAAATATAATAATCTGTCATGGGCGTAGGAG
>JAULBM010300266.1:0-25384 GCA_032357055.1 Geukensia granosissima
AAAAAAAATTTAACGTTTTCTGTTAAAATACCAAATGTTTGTAAGTTTATTTTTTTTTTTTTTTTTTTTTTTTTCAAAATAGATATGGGCACACAAAAACATCACGAAGGTATTTTAACTAAACATTTGTACTTGATACATTTTTAATTAAATAAAGTTTGGTACTAAAATTTCTGTGCGATCGATTTATACGTCGACAAAATTGTATCAAATTTTGTATCAAAGCAATTAGTTTCTTAGTATTTTTCACATTTTTAACAATTTCTAAATGGCTTGTGAACACTACAGAAACAATTAAGTTAATAAAACCGTTGCATTTTTTCATTATCCGTTTTATACCAAAATTCTTGGGCCAAAATCGTGGGTGAACGACATTTTTCCTTCTTTACTGACACAAAGGTGTTTATCAAATACCCAAAATTAAAGACATTCTCGCCTTATCTTGTTTGAATAAAAAGTCTTAGGGAGTCATCGTGTTGGCGAACTGGTTATTTCAGATATCTAGACAGAAGGTTAATATTGTGACTGTAACAAAGTCATCATATCTCTTACGTTGTGTAAATGCTTGAAATAAAGTAGAATTTATATCCGTGAATCTTATCTGCTATAATATTATTATACATTATTATGTATATATGTACATAGTGCGAAATCTGAAGGCAAAATATATTTAATATTGTCTTGTTTCAAGTCTGTGTTCTTAATGGAATTTTGTAAAGCATTTGAACCCTTATAATGGAGATCTTTGTAAATGCTTCATCAGCTTTATGAAATATTTATGTGTGTCATAAAAAAAGTATTATTTGGCTCTATAATTAATATTTATTACGCTTTTATTCTGGGCCCACGCATAAACTTTAGATTTATTTTATATGTAAGACGTATGTTCATCAAAATCTGTAAACAAGAGAAAGTGAAATATGGAAATTTCCGAGACTATGCATAATGAATACATCATTGCTTTTAGGTTCGGAAGTCTGCTGTCTGTTGTAGAAAACTACTAAATATAAACGATCAATAAATGAGATAACAATACATTACATGTAGTATGCATTTTTGCTTGGAAAATTGCGTAAAAATTGAACAGGCAAACGCATACGTTTTATACTTTATTTTCTTGTGCGTAAAGCTCAACGATTGAACCCAGTCATTTTTCGACTCTTATATTGCTATTATAATTTGAGATATTTCATGCATATGTCTCCAAATATCCATACCATTGGTGGTAGTTTGCATCGATAGTAAGTTCGTTCAATTTTTATAATTTCCTTCGATTGTCTTGATTTTAACTTACATCTATCAATAATCCTGTCTGGATTTGACCTATCCTTTATCTTATATGTAAGATAGTCGATAAAATACAGGTTAGTGGCTTGTTTCCGCATCCTTTACTGGTGATCTATTTATATTGTAAAGTCACTTGTTCTTTCATCAATAAAATATGTTTTGACTAAGATAATCAACCTAAATGACAAATAATCTTGTTCAAACTGGTTTATCCATGGCCATGGCTTTGGCATAACGTCCAGGAATCCGGATTACCAATCAGCCTAAACTTTTGGTTTTCTTTGCTTCTTAGTTGTTTAATTTGATGTGTCGTCAGTATCCGTCGTGATGTAAAACGAAAACGATAGTTTCATTAAATATCCAAATTATGTCACCTGACACGATAGTCTAAGCAAAATTACAACTCGAATGTTCTGTTGCGATGAAAAACGATAGGCTCAAGTAAATATTACAATGCTGTTGTGTCTTGATGTAAAAAGAACGTCTCAATGCTGTTCCGTCGGAACGTATAACGAAGTCTCAGGAAGTATTACAATGCTGTTGGGTCGTGATGTTAAACCATAGTCTCATTAAGAATTACAATACTGTTGTGTCAAGATGTAAAACGAAAGTCTCATTAAGTATTACAATGCTGTTGTGTCGTGATGTAAAAAAATTAGTCTCAATAATTATTACAATGCTGTTGTGTCGTGAAGTAAAAAGATAAGTTTCAATAAATATTGCAATCCTGTTGTCTCGTGATGTAAAAAGATAGTGTTAGTAGGTATTACAATGCTGTTGTCTCGTGATGTAAAATGATAGTCTCAGTAAGTATTACAATGCTGTTCTGTCAAGATGTAAAACGATAGTCTTAGTAAGTATTACAATTCTAGTGTTGTCTACTGACGTATAACGAGGTTTCAGTAAGAATAACAATTCTGTTGTGTCGTGATGTAAAACTATAGTCTCAGTAAGTATTACAATGCTGTTGTGTTGTGATGTAAAACGATAGTCTCAGTTAGTATTACAATGCTGTTGTGTCGTGATGGAAAAGATATTGTTAGTAGGTATTACAATCCTGTTGTGTCATGATATAAAACGATAGTCTCAGTAAGTATTACAATGCTGTTGTGTCGTGATGTAAAAAGATAGTGTTAGTAGGTATTACAATGCTGTTGTGTCGTGATATAAAACTATAGTCTCAGTAAGTTTTACAATGCTGTTGTGTCGTGATGTAAAACGATAGTCTCAGTAAGTTTTACAATGCTGGTGTGTCGTGATTTAAAATGATAGTCTAAATAAGTATTAAAATGCTGTTGTGTCCTGAAGTAAAAAGATAAGTCTCAATAAATATTGCAATGCTGTTGTCTCGTGATGCAAAAAGATAGTTTCAGTAAGTATTACAATGCTGTTGTGTCAAGATGCAAAAAGATAGTCTCAGTAAGGCAAGTGTTACAATGCTGCTGTTATGTCGTAATGTAACACGACAGCTTAGTAAGAATAACATTGCTGTTGTGTCGTGATGTAAGACGATAGTCTCAGTAAGTATTACAATGCTGTTCTGTCGTGACGTATAACGAAGTCTCAGGAAGTATTACAAGGCTGTTGTGTCGGGATGTAAAATCACAGTCTCAAGTAAGTATTACAATGCTTTTGTGCCATGATGTAAAACGATAGTCTTAGTAAGTATGCTGTTGTGTCATGTTGTAAAACTATAGTCTTAGTAAGTATTACAATTCTAGTGTTGTTTGTATAACGAAGTCTCAGTAAGAACAACGCTGTTATGTCGTGATTGTAAAACGATTGACTCATTAAGTATTACAATGTTGTTGTGTCCTGATATAAAAAGATAATCTCATTAAGTATTACAATGCTGTTGTGTCAAGATGTAAAACGATAGTCTCATTAAGTATTACAATGCTGTTGTGTTGTGATGTAAAACGATAGTCTCATTAAGTATTACAATGCTGTTGTGTCAAGATGTAAAACGTTAGTCTCATTAAGTATTACAATTCTGTTGTGTCGTGATGTAAAACGATAGTCTCAATAAGTGTTACAATGCTGTTGTGTCGTGATGCAAAAAGATTAGTCTCAATAAGTATTGCAATGCTGTTGTCTCGTGATGTAAAAAGATAGTCTCATTAAGAATAAAATGCTATTGTGTCGTGATGTAAAATGATAGTCTCATTAAGTATTACAATGGTGTTGTGTTGTGATGTAAAATGATAGTCTCAATAAGTGTTACAATGCTGTTGTGTCGTGATGCAAAAAGATTAGTCCCAATAAGTATTACACTGCTGTTGCCTCTTGATGTAAAAAGATAGTCTCAGTAAGTATCACTATTCTAGTGTTGTCAGTTAAAGTGTTTTTAACTGATAAGGTTACTCCTTAAAATATAAAATATAGCATACCTAAATCTTCCATATTTATTTAACTTTGGTAATTTTGTATATTGAAACCAAATGGATTGATACCTCTGCTGGTGGAAGTTCCAGAGGGTATTCACCAGCCCAGTTGTCAGACTTGTCTGAAATAAAATTTATCGAACATTGTTTTACAGAAATTTGCCGCATTTCCTAAAATTATAAAACACTGAAAATACAGAAAGGGGTCGAAAAGTAATGCACTTAGTAGTTTTCCCTGCCGTCGGATTTGGCATCCCATTTCGATTTGTTTGGATTAGAGTGCTTCTTTTGCTATATTTGGTCTTTGACTTTCTTCGTTTCGATTCTAATGCTACTGAATCCTTGAAATGTACATATACATGAAGCATACCTAAATTTTCTGTATTTATATAACATTGGTAAGTTTGTATTTTAATATAATTTTTGTCAAACTGAATTCATATGTCCTTAATTTTACAATTTTACAACCTGTTCATCTGTAAAGATGTGTTGTACTGAATTTTTCGACATGATCAAAATCCAGCTCTCTATTTATATAAGCTTATCGCGTATCCGTAAAATTGATATTAAAATATTTGAAAACCGTTCTTTCAAGATAGCCGACGTTACTTAAAATAGATAAAGGACGTATATTAAAAAAAAATCATGTGTGAAACTTCTGAGCTAGTTGCAAACAAACTTTGGTGGAATTGTCCTTACATGGTCCTCTACCAAAATTGTCTCCGGTATCCCCGCCCACTGACAGCCGAACTTTGTTTTCAATAAACACCTATGGGAAATACACTTGAAAATCTTCATGTCTAAAACTATTTAATCAATTGCAAAAAACTTTGTTGGAATAGTCCTTTTATGGTCTTTTGTCATGCTTAACAACTTAAATGGCTGCCACAGCCGGACTTAATTAAGCTTAGGACCCCGTGGGAAGGATTGTTTAATGTTCTTTCAAAATTATTTCTTCATCCCTGCCTGCCAATTTAGTTGGCTGCCACTACCAAACTTGTAGGACTGCAAGGAAATTCATTTTAGAATCGTATCCTGTCAAACAACTGAGTCAGTTGTAGTCAACCAAATTTTGTACAGCATTTTTTCCTGGAAAAGATAAGTGGTGAGCCTCTGTCAGGTGACCGAAGCAGGTTCCTGTGAGCCTCTGGTTTACAATTAAGATGACCGTTTTTTTCTTTTTGAACTGATTCATATGTAAATTTGTATCATCAGTATGATTTTCTCGTATCCTGTAATTGCAATTTGAGTAAAAATGTTTGGCATTCAGCTAGATTTTTGGCTTTGTAATTTGTTAATGTGTATTGTTTATTTGCAATCCGCCTTTCTGGTTCTTTATTTATTTTTTTTTTATTTGAATTTGCTACTGTGTGTACCTGATATGTTGTATTTTTGATTTGACTAACTTGAACGCCTTTTTATATAGCTACTTGTATTTAATACAATATATATTGGAGATTTTATTTACTATTTGTGCGTTTTTAGGCTTAAATGGCTAATCAAAGAAGTTAAATAAAAATGTAGAAAATATAGAAAGGATAAGATTAGTGCTGTAACAAGATTCTAAATTAACATCAACCTCGCACACATGCATCCTGTGAAATGTTCGGATGTGCAATTTTGCAAAGAACAATCAATCGCATAAGAAATACAGAAACATTATAACAATGGTGATATTGTATTGTATTTAAAAAACAATTCGAAGATACCAAAGGAGCCAATTTAAAACTAGCTCTAGAATAACACGAATCGAATGACAGTCAGGGCGAGTACATGTCATTCTGAAGGGTAAACACATCCTACTTCAATATGGTACTCGTCATGTAACCTGGTAGCAAAGCCATTGATTGGTCACAATCAGTTGTAGTCACAGCCCGTCGTCAACGGAATAAAACTTTAAACCGTTGTCACTTGTGAAATCGGTATTTCGTAGCGGTAAATCAGGTCATGATGGCAACCGAGAAATTACCGAAGTGAAAAAACCTCCGTCAAAATGGTAGTGAGCACAAGTTCTGAAGTAGCGTATTGACTGAGAAATATATATTCTAATATGCTTGAAAGGGAAGTTCACAACAGAACAACCAAGTCTAATTTCTTGTCGCACAGTGTGTTTTAACCAGTCGTTATTGTCATTTCTTAATGCATATATTGGTATGAAGCAGAATTTTTTTTTTATTTCTGTGGTATCCTTCAAATTTCAAAGGTAAGATGCAATAGATATAATTACAAAATTTCAAATTATTTCGATATGGAAATTATCTTCAAAGCGGAGCGTGAAATCAACAGATCATTTAAGCCGATTTTTTTAAATATCTTCTCATCAGAAACTGATTGCATATATTGCCACGGTCGGTCAACTAAAATGGTTGCCACAGGCAGTTTTGTTGCTCAAAGTTTGAATCTTAAAATATTTTCTTGTCTGATAAAACAAGACCAAATGAACTGAAACTTGGCCTGAAGCATTTATGGATTGCATTTTTGCCCCATAAGGTCCACTAACTTGGCTGCCACAGGCAATTCTTGCTTCGGATTGGTCAAATCTTACACAAAAATTTTCTCTGAAACCATTGGACCCAATTAAAAAACTTAGGCCTGAGGCAAAGAATGAATAGCGATTATTTAGTTTGCAAATACATTTACATGGCTATTACACTGACAGTTATTGTTTCTGTTTCGTCGGGACTTTAAAAAAAAACTTTTCCTTTGATATAATTAAGCCAATTGTACCCAAATGAAACATCTATTGCTTATATTGTTCTGATCTTCCAATTATTATGCCCGCCACGTTTAATTTGAGTTTCTGAATTGCTAATAAAATGCCTCAATTCTTATTTATTCATATGTTTTATTTTGGATAATTATTGGATTGTACTCCCTATACCAGAAATTTTTTGTACGATTTAAAAAAAATGTACATTGAAATTAAAAGGTGTCACCTAAGGAAGACATGGTTTATTTGAATACCATCAGATTTATTTTTGTGGGCTTTACATCTTACCTTAGAATGTGGATCTGTGTCCATTATTAGAGGCCTGATGGCAACCTGTTGATTTTTTTATATATTCTTTTTGGATGGTTATCTCATGGACAGTAATACCACCTTTCCTTTTTCTATATTTGTAAATAATAAATTTCTTAATTTGTAAAGAAATTTTATATTTTACCAGTTAAAATAGTTAATTGTTGATAATTAATCAAATCCATGCTTTTTTAGTAGTAAAAAGCTTTATTTGCAGCATCTTTTTAGGTCCTCTGTAAATGTTAAGCTCAGCTGGCCAAACTACGTTTGTTTGAAAACAAACACGGCAGACATAAATAACTCCAGTGTAGAATACCATGCGAGAGATCAAAAGTGTATAGTCCAAAGGGACAAATTTGAAACAAACTAAAAGATAAAACGTAAACAAAAATAAGCTTGGAATCTCCTTTACGAAACAGGAGAAGATTCAGGTACTCATGAAGGGTAAGCATTCCCTGTCTTATGCGGAACACCCGTCGTGGAATCCAAAATCTCAACTCCGGGTAAACGGCCATCTGAGAAGAGGTCAACTTATATTTTTATTACCGATAACAGGTCCATAACCAGTAAAGATACACTGATACCACATGGTTCAACCAATTCGTGATTGCAACCATAAAATTTTAGGAGGAACGACCTCAACCTTGATTTGATGTATCATTGTTGTTGTAATTTATGCGACAACAGCAATGCTCTCTTCAGAAAATCCCGATACTTGGATCAGGCACGAGATTCTTGTTTCTAATTAATATATTGAAAAGAATTATTTTTTCTTGTATGATTCATCAATACTTATAATGCCTATGGTACTTGATAAATATAGAGATATATCAACCGGAATTGACAAAAGGTTCGTACATTTGGAGGGTTGCAGTCGATATAGTTATTTGCAAAGTTCGAGGTAAGTGAGACAGGCTCATCCCATTGAGTCTTTAGTATTTCATTTAGGTATCAACCAGAATTATCCCAGATATTTTGCTGTAATAATGGGATATGATGCTTATCTATAATTTGAAATCTACATGGGTGCAATGTTTCTTTAATATCTAACAAAACCATTTAACATCACACTATCTCAAGCTCATTAGTTCGAGAAATTCAACAATATTTACTTTGTAAATAATTTAAACATATATATTTCCTATTTAGTTAAGGCAATCATGTAATGTTCATTGATTCAGTACGATCTCGTCACAATAACCCTTGTAGTATTTGTTGCTTTTGTTATATGAAGACGTCTTAAACTTTTTCGGATTTGTGTTCGAAATTGGTCGCTCAATGTGAAATATATCCAGAAATTACAGGAATATCCTAGACACAGTAGAAAGTTGTGAATACGGACGGACATTTGGTCAATTTCTTCTGGAATAAGCTGCTGGTCGGTCAAAAATCTATGAAAATCGAATGCAAAAAATACTGCACCCGGAAATTCTACCACTAGAAAAATACCGACTATTAAAGTTATCATAATTGTAAGTCGACGCTTACGTCGGTGCTGCTCGGCTGTTGCCATAGAAACTTTGTTACTAATCAAACTACGCACAAGATATATAGTAGAAAATGTGATAGTAAAACATGGAATAATTTGTATAAGAATGCATCTTGTCATATAGTAGTACATGTGATAATGCTTATCTGCCCCTCCTTGTAACCAGGATGCTGTCCGAAAAAGGCAATAATCGGGGTGTTCCGAATAATTCTTATTAATGCATTCTGGATCTGTCGTATCTCCTGCACGAAAAAAATCAACCACTAGAAAATTAGGTGAGAAAATCGCAAATCCAAAAATGTAAATGATCAAAGTTGCCCAACACGACATTTTTTTCGTAAATATTCTCCTAGACTGAAAGGGAAATGCTACTATGCTAAACTTTTGTATTCCAAGGAATGCTGTGAGGTAGACTGACACCGTATGGAATGATACACCAAGATTCTGAAATAGCATATAAATCGAACATAATGGATACGGTAATATATTCAGATAATTGTCTCTTGTGAAGTAGAAGTATGGATGCAATACATTTGCAAAAAGTGACGATAATGAATCAGAAATCGCTAAACCAATCAGAATGATCGTTGTAGGCGATCGTAGCACTTTACTAGTAAATATACATATCACAAAAAGGTTTGTACACATAGTCATAAATGTTACTATTGGGCTAAGTATTACCTCCCAAAGTACACTAACATCTCGACAAAAGTATTGATAGTCACATGTAGTATTGTTAGAAACACTTAGATGTGAATACTGGTCAGCGCTGTGGTTCTGAAGCACTATGTGTTGGCCGTCATCATAATAATGCATGTTGTGTTCTAGTTTAATGTTGTATAATTACGTAATCATTTGTCAATCACGCACTTTTTGATAATTTCATTTTCCAAACTTCACTATTTAAAGCATCGACTTCTCTAGTGTATTGGTTTGCTATCCCCTGACAATTTCACTGTTTGATAGATAGCTCTATATTAGGCAAATGGATGCTTCTTCTGATAGTCCTTAACGAGTTTGTTGTCGATGTGTCCCTTTAATGAACTAGCTAAAAAGATAAAAATGAAATATTGATGAGAATTGGGTTACAGGAATACACGTTATCTTGACGTTGCTTGATAAATGTGTTATGTGATCAGCTGTGAAAATAAGATATATGTCAAAAGATGTTTAGATATGTTTTATTCGACGAATTCATTAAGATTTCAAATAAACTCAGTTAATAGATAGCCATTTTCACCTCTCCTTAAATTAAAAAAGTAGTGCGTTATCAATTAGTAGAAGGTAAGATGGATATTCTGCATTATTTATTATAACAGCATATCCTTTTTTAATTGAAGCATAATTGAAATGTAAATTATATTCATATTTTGTTCAATCTGTTTGTGACCAAAAGTAAGAAAAGATAATTCCAATATGTAAATGTTCACTTTGTTAATATTAAGACAGACTTGCACTTCAAAGAAGTCAATGGTATCCTTCTTAAGATCTGCAATTGTTTATAGACATAAAACTATGTGATTCTTACGGTACCTAGAGAGTTATAAACATTATTAATTTTGAACACTGTTTTATTGGAATGATTTTATAACATTATTGCGAGGTTATATATTTCTTCTTATTTATAACTCTTTGAAAGTAATTTCGTGGAAGGTAGATCGTATCTTCAGCCTCATCCATATTGCAGCATTTAAACTTATAACTTTGAGAGCTTTTTATCAGATAAACGGATTTTATGCTTGGGACGTGAGCAATACTTTTGTTTTACTTTCAATGTTGTTACACTGAACTATGCCCTTTAATACTTATGAATTGGAAATTTTGCACGTTTTAGTTACTTTGTTGCTGTGTTCCTAATGACCTGTTCCCAATGCATTCAATTCTTCTTTTTTCTCGTTTTATATTAAAAATTGACATAATTCACATGTTAGCAATCATAAACGGTGAAGCCGCGTGCATTTAAGGAGACTCAAAATCCAAATGATTTCCATTTTTTGTTTTGTCCACTGTTTCTGATAAAGGAATTTTTATAAATTCTTCTTATAAATTGTCTTCACAACTCTTAGCAAAATTTTTAAAATTCTTTATTCTTAAATAAAATGGTATCAATTGAGTTTTGTTTACCTAACAAGAACAATTATACATTAAAACAAATACAAAATGGCTTGTCATGAGACTTGTTGTTGAGTAATTCTCTGTTTTTAACAAGAGGTTTTGAATTAATCGGGTTTTTTTTGTTGATTGCTGTCTCGTCAAGTTTGATTAAGTGTTTATCTCATCAATTTTAGATTGTATTGTCAATTTGATTGGCCTTTGCTTCTCTGATTGTTCATCAATACCCTAATTCTTTTATCTGTTATAAATAGTCGTTAGCAATGTTATACGTTTCCATTAGAATTACCATTTATCAACGTATACATGGTATATGTAATTATCGATTTATATCTGTTCATGTCATCGCAGTTTTCAACATCAGAAAAGTGTAAGCAGGAACCTGTAATCCAGTGGATGTTGTTGTTTTTATGTTTAAGTTTAAGTTGTTTTGCATTGTTTACTTATTTCGCCGAAAGTTGTTATAATTGAATGTCATCACATTTTATTTTTGTGGCCTTTTACAGTTTACCGTAGGGTGTGGGCATATGTCCACTATTAAAGACCTTATGGCAACCTGTAGAATTTTGTGATTTACAAGTTTTTGATGGCTGTCTCATGGACAATCATACCACAAATCCCTTTTCTATATTTCGTAATATAATTTGTTGGGTGAAAAATTAAACGGCACGTACGTTTTAGAAATCATTTGAATGAGTCGTATTCATTAAAATTATGGTCTTATATTTTAGGCCTAGATATTGCAATTGAAGTTTATGTGTAGCTTGGAGGAGATTGCTATGACATTAACCCAAGATCGTTTTTTTTTATATGTATATTGCATTAACTTGAACAAAATGTTAATTTACCAGATGATTACTTATAGGAAGAAACAAAATTGTGAAAGCTGACAAACCATGCTGATCTTATATCCAGTGTTGGTTAAACAGAATGCACAAATGCCGAAATTGGTTTGATAACTTACTGAAATATTATTTACATACTTTTTTAAAATCAACATGCTACAAAACACGGCGGCATACTTTCGGAAAAAAATATGGAATGCCAGAGAGACAACAATCTTCTTCATTAAGTTTTTTTTATTAAATTTTCCTTTTCCGTACAAAGCGCTTTTTCTGGAATAAAGCCAAAACATTAAAAGTCCAAATCAAAATTCCATTTGTAAAACTTACATTCTTATTCAGGAGTCATGGAGACTCAACCATTGAGACACAATAACTCTGCTGGGAACCAGGAGATTTGATTTTGGACTACAGGGGGATTCTTACCAATGTGATTCAGGGTCAGGGGACTGTATCAAAAGAAAGTGGTAAAGTTAGAAAAAATTTCTTTTGAAACAAGGGGAAACATATTTATTGCTAGAACCAAACCGTCATCAAGTAAAAATGTAGAACACAAGGCATATTTTTGCTAATGAGATATTTTGAATAAAAGTCGTGGGACCAAGAAATTCGACATAAAAAGAAAAACGTAAATCAAAAACAAAAATAAACATTAGTATTGTAAATGCTTCTAGAAAAAGATTGAATAAAATATTATGTAAATTCACATGTGTCCACATTACTAGATTAACCCAGTTAAATGTGATCTAAGTCTAATTGCGTTTACACAAGGTTTAAAAAAGTCCAGAAAACCCCGCATTACTTTAATCCAGATCACGTTAACTCTGTAGGTTGAACCCGTTAAGCCTAGTTTGACAGGTTCTAGTGCACGTTGTTTTTACAGATACAGCAGTATGCAGCTTTTATATATATATTTTTTTAGATTACGTTAGATATGAGCTTAATTTTGGAAGATAACTCGTGCCGGAAGCAAGAAATTTCTAACCATACCCATTTCGCAATAGCCGTTTAATTATCCTATCCTCCTTATCATAAGAATTTCGACCTATGCTTAAACTCTTTTCGTACTAATGAAATTCTGTACCCTATCTGGTTTAAATTTGTGTTTTTCTGTGTTTATTTGCCTTGTTGTAAATCATCTTCACAAAATTTTAAATTTTTTTATGGATTGCGCGCAATATTTCTGCACCTTAATTGACCATTTGATAATATTCATAAATCTCTATTTGTGTGTTTGTTTGCTTATTTTGTTTGAAATGTCCTTTGTTTAGAGGTTAAACATGAAAATAGGGAACTAATAAAACTGTAGTTTGTTATAACGATTTTTGGTTTCTGTATTGATTTATTTTTAGAGCCAAATAAGGCCTCTATCACACATTGCCCTTTACGACTATATAAAGTAGTACTTTACCAAATTCATCAGGTTGTTGCTCTAGGTTCAATAAATCTGCCAACATATAAAGTGCTAAACATCCCGGCTAGAATACTTAAGCTCTTTATACGTCTCCATAGCTGACGTTCTGATTGATGATATTGACACAGTATATTAAACTGCAATGTTTATGTTATATACCGTCTAATCACGAGATTGTTTATTCCTTTGTACAGTAATAGTAGTCAACATGCCTGACAACTGAGTTCAGAATGACCTTTAATCCTAGTGTTATCTAGTCGCAAATATAATTTCCTAGTTTGGTTTATTATTATTTTTTTTCTTTTTGGAAAATTCAGTTTACATATATTGCATTCTTACGAAGTATCTCGTGATAAAGCAGGCTAATATAAAAAGGACATGCGGCATGATTGTCCATGAAACAGCCATCCACCAAATGACAGTCAAAATTATACTTCTACAGGGTTCATTACGGCCTTCAAGATAGAACCACATGAGTCCACACCATAACGGAAGCTGTAAGAGGCCCCAAAATACAAAATGTAAAACTATTCCTAAAAAACGACAATCGACCTAATCTATTCACAAATTAGTGAACAAATAACAATAAATGGCTAATTAAACAAAGACCACCATTAAACTACAGGTTCCTGGTTTATGGCAGGCACATAAGTATGTAGCGGGGTTAAACCAGTCAAAACAACCTTCAATAATGTACCAGAGTTGATTCAAAAACGGAAACTGTAAAAGGCCCCGAATTAAAAAATGTGAAACTATTCATAAAGCCCTTTTAGATCTACTATTCAACAATAGTGCTGGAGGCTTTTTGTCATTTTCCACCCCTTCCAGTTGTTGTTGCATTTTAGGTTTGGATATTATCTTTGTGGCATATATTCCATATTCATTTAAATATAATCATAATCTCATGAAGTCATTTGTCTTTTGTCTGTCTCAAATGAATCTGAAACTAATTTGTGGATTGTGTTCATATTTTGCAGGATTGTTTTCAGTGATACCTCTGCTGGTGGGACATTGGTCCTCGAGGGTATTCACCAGCCCAGTTGTAGACTTGTCTGACATGAAATTTATCAAACCATGTTCTATTACAGAAACATAAAAATAAAACGATCATGATAAACTTTAATGGGATGAGCAATTAATACATTATAATGATAATTAAGCAATATAAACGGAAGAACATGCCTTATAAATTCGCGTGATGTGATGGACCTGATGACTGAATTATAGCTACTCTACTTAATGAAGAGAGATCTGGATAGATGCATCCATAATTATAGAACACTTCCGGGATTTATTGAAATGTGATATCGTTATAGTATTCGAAGGAATATCGCAGGAAAGGTATATTGAAGCAGGTTATATAAACGTGGAATAAAATTAATTCATTGGCTAGTACTTTTTAAAAAAAAAACTTGACATAGAAATGATGAAGCAACTAAACTAAGACATAAAAATGATAGAGCAACAATTATGTGTCATTTTCTTTATTTTTCATTTTCTTTCATAATGAAAAGAATCACCTAAAGTCATCTTTAATGGTGAAGAATAACAGAAAAGGAGGAATTAAAGACAACTAGTGTTATTGTCAGACCAAGAGATAAGGCAACACAAGGGACAAGGTAGATGTTCGACCGCAGAAACACATCGAAGACGAACAAATTTATGAGGTTACCAACTCAAGATGCACAAAGAAATAAAATGGAGCTAAATTTTTAGCAGTTAAACTAAGCACGTGCTCTTCATTGTCTATTGCAATAAATGTTGGTTTAAGGGAAAATAGGCTCTTCCCCTATTGCCAATTACAGTGTAAGAGGCAATCTTTACTGATAACTGCCCCTTTGGTTTCTTCCAATTTCCTTAACTGGTACACCAAGCTGCATAGATTAAGATCATCTTGTTTTTATGGAATTATAATAAGATAATATTTTGAGCTTGTTAGTGCACAAATGCCTTATCTGAAGAAATAATATAAATTAGACAGTTTTCCAGAAAGGCTATGTCATTAACAGACTGTTGCCTTTTCTATACTTACCCACTCGCACTGACCGCAATATAATGCCGTTTTCCAAGTCAACTACAGTTACGCTTGGAGCAAAATGGTTTTGTCATACGATGACCACTCTCTAATACCAAAGCCCTAATGAGCATGAATAAAATATTCAACCTTCCATTCATAAAGCAATCCATATCAATTCGTTGAATTTTTAGAGGTCTTTTAAATGGCACAATTAAATTGTCTTTTACTAGCCTGTAGAGTAATTTGATATCGACTCTGTCTATATTTTTCAAGTAGAAAAAATGATTTCCTAAAAGCAGTCACTTGCTCATTTCAGTACAGAGGTGGATTTTTTGTTCACACAAGAACAGATGGCACAGTTGCTGTTCTGCAGTTTTTTCTCAGTTGAGTTAAGTTAATAGTATAAAAAAAATTTAAAACCTTGTCAACCCTAACAAATATCCTTTTTTGTATATGACATTATTGGCCTAGGACACAAGTAAGACCTCGCCCTTTCCCAGTTTTTAAGATTCATACAAAAAAGCTGTGTTTTTAAATCACCTGGCCAAAGGCCATTTGAGCTTTTGTCATCACTTAGCGTCCGTCGTCCGTCGGCATTAAACTTTCAAATTTCATCTCCTCTGAAATCGCTGGGCCAAATGAAGTTAAACTTTACAGGATGAATCTATGGGAGGTCCTTAACAATTGTTTCTCGTTTCGTCCCGATCGAGTACCATGGAAGACTCTTGAGTCTGAGTGGCTGATACATTAAAAATCTTCTCCTCTGAAACCGCTTGGCCAAAGGAATTAATATTTAATGTGGAGCATCCATGGAAGGTCTTTTACAACGTTTTCCTCGTTTTGTACCGATTGAAACAAAACATGAAAGATTCCTGTTTCTGATGAGCTGATAAATCTCTGAAACCATTTCGGCAAATTAATCTATATTTTATCTTGAGCATCTATGGAAGGTCCTTGACAAAGTATCCTTGTTTCGTTCCGATAGGACAAAAATATGACCGCCATAGATTAGTCTTGTTTCTGATTGGCTGATACAATAAAACCACTTGGTCAAATTGATTAACATTCTTCAGAAAGCATATATGCAATCCTTCTTAAAGTTTCTTTATTTTATCTCAATCAGACAAAAACATGTCCGCCATGGGTGATTCTTTTTTCAATGTAAAGTCAGTAAGATAGCTAAAAACGCGAAGAATTCTAATAATTTTATTTGTAAACAACACTAATCCAATCGACTTCCGTCACCGACGTTTTGACGTCAAAAGAAAATCCTAGATTTATATCTCATTTATATTCATATCTTTATTGAGTTTATTGAGTTATTATTAATAATAAAGGTATTGATTTCAATCATTTCGAAACTTGGAATCACGAACTACTCGAGTTCAGGAAAAACAAGTTACGATGATATTAAAACAGGTTTAACAACAAACACTGGACAAATGTTTGACACAAATGGTTAAGTTGTTGTAATCATCAAATACAAGTCAAGGCTATTTTAATGCTTTGTACAAATGATCCCATGTTTCCTTTAAATTCTTTTGTCTATAATCATGCTTGCCTTTTTTCGGTTGAAGTTCTTATGTTTTCCTTTATATAGGAGTTAAACGGTTCAGTCTGTTACTGCTTTTGTTTTCTTTTTTTCCTGTGGTAACTCGTTGAGGGAGTGTTGGGATCCCACTAAACTAGTTTTACCTCTTCACATGTCTCAAGTCTCTGTCCCAAGTCAGGAATTTTGGTTTGTCTTTGTCCTTATTGTTCTGTTGAGCGTAGAGTCTTGATAACATTCAGGTAAGAGCAGTATTATTTTATGCACGCACGATTTTTTATTTAATGCGATTTAGAGCTCTCCACAAGGAGTGGTATTTCATCCTTGTTGAAGGCCTTGTTAAGACATCAATATTTGTAATTTATGCCTCTGTTTTTTTTTGTTTTTTTTTTTTGGTTAGTAAATTTCAGTCTCTCTGACCTTTACCCTATATCTTTTGTTTCCACAATAAACTAATGAAGTATTTAGTGTAAAGTTAGTTTGGATTAGACAAAGAAAAAAAGTATATTTTACTTAAGGCACTTGGAATAATATACAAAAAATTGGAATATGTTTGAAAGAGTAGAATTTTCCATAACGACTACATGAAGTCACCATAAAACAAAAACGCGTGTCAGATTTTCAGTAGAATTTACACATTTATTTCAAACGATGTCATCTTCGAAACGGACATTTTGAAGTCACCCAATCGAAGTTTGT
Organism: Geukensia granosissima; assembly: GCA_032357055.1. Taxonomy (NCBI): domain Eukaryota; kingdom Metazoa; phylum Mollusca; class Bivalvia; order Mytilida; family Mytilidae; genus Geukensia; species Geukensia granosissima. Next base: position 16,813 of record JAULBM010300266.1, read on the forward strand.
AGTGAGTTATTGTTTTTGAACAGATTCTTCTTATTATTTCTATCTTCTGCCTTCTCTAACACTTTGTCCTAATATTATCTCACAGACAAGTGAACCTGTACAGGATTTTGATCCACGATGAGTCGAAGTGCAAAGCCATGAAAACAGTTTTAATTGACCTCGGTTGTCATGGTAACAGAAATAACATGTTTATGAATTTTTCTCGTTACATGTAGCTGCCGAGAAGTTCTTTATGAAACTTGGTAGGATTTCTTCTTGCATCAATTGCAATTGATGAATGCAAAAAATCAGGACCGATTTGTCCATTTTGGCCACTGTTGCCATGGAAACAAAAAGGGTGTTAAAAGTTCAATTTTCAATTATTCAAACTTCAAGTAACTTCACAAGATTATTACCCAACATGTGTAAATGTGCATCAAAGCTTTTAGCCATGGAGAAAGTTCAATTCGGGTGACACTGATTTGAAGTAACCGTAAATAATGATAAAATTAATTCTAAGTAGAGAAAAGTTCTTATACATAGCAAAAATGACGGTTGCCTCCAAAGTAATCCTACAATCGAAAAATAAGAATTTTCAATGTACTTAAGTAGTTTTTTTAATCGATCAAAGGAATTACGCGGGAAATTTCACGCAGATACGTTACCCACATAATAAATCTAACTGGTTATTATATGTTATCTGACTTTGTTCTGCTGATATCGTCTTTTAAATGAAAGGTATAATATCTTAATATAGTATCTGTCTTTTCACAGACGAAAGACGCCAAACAAAGTCAGATTACATTTATATCTGAAGTTTTGACGCTTTGAAGTAAAATTCAGTAAGTGAGATTTGTCCGTTTTGTATAGAAAGGCTAACGATAGTCTACACAAATGTAAGGTGAAAAGTTAAACTTCTTTACTAAAATAAAATATGAAATTATGCCTTTTAAGAGAAAAAAAACCAAAAATGCGATAAAGTTAATTCAAGTCCAAACCCTCTTACAATATAACATCAAAGAAACTGCGCTGGTCGATTTCTATTTTGATAAATTCTATACTGACGCAGTGTTGATTTAAACAAGTTGGATCAAGTATCGAGGACAAACGTAATTAGTTTGTCCAAAATTGAAGACAATTAAAAAACATTTCCTGCTTGGATATAGAGTTTTGTAATAAGTCACGAGGTAGTCAAAATTGATTGACGATTGGCTGGGGAACTACTAACTTCATATATATTTTTTAAAAGTGAACTTTTTATACCATGCTTTGGTGATGTATGGCATAACCAGAATTACTTCACTTCATATGATAATAATGTATGCAAAATATTCTAGCTGTAATCAAGCAAAAGATTGATGATACTCTCAAGCAAGAATTAGTAACCAATTTCGTGGATCTGTGAAATGTACAAAATATAAATAAATAGTGGACAATGCGCATGTAAACCTATATCTAACATTACAAATTTAGCATCACAAATGTGAGACTATGTACAAAAGTAGTCATAATTTAGCTGTTGAGTGTGGTAGATTTTCAGGTATATCGAGGTCTAATAGATATAGTATTTTTGTCAAGATGGCATTAAGGATGAAATGCATTTCTTAATAATATGTCCTATTTTTCATGGTTTTAGGAAGTCTATAGTATAGCGTTATTATTGAAAACACCAATCACTGCATTTTTTATTATTTAATTATACAATAAATGTCAGTCTACAACTGGTTTTAGGTTAACTTTATTTAGTTTGTTCTATGCTGTGAGGGGTAGCTTCAGATATTGTTTAAATTTAAGAATTCATTTCAAAATAAAGAGTATTTGCACTGCTGAGTTGATTTGTTTTTCGGGGCGGCTGAAAAACTCTTATATATAACTCCGTATTACAACTAGGGTATGGGACGTCAAAAATATGTTTTATTGTATGTAAAGGTGTATCGGGTAATTAAAAGCATAAAATTATAATCTTTTGTTTAAAACAATGCCAAGCCAACTTTAGAAGAAGAAAGAAATTTGATTTCTTTTTCAAAATTTTAACTTTTTGTTAAAGGTAGTGATTGTATTTTTGTTCAACATTTATCGGACACGTTCAAATGAATTGAAATGTGGACAGTTCGTACCATGTGGACAGTCGGTACCATGAGTCCATGAGTAGATGTTAAAATCGGCAGCGATAAAACATTTAAAACGTCTTACCTTGCAGTTATAACACAAGATACAATTTAGTTCCTTTTAAGACTGTTTGGTATTCTTTTTTCATTATTTTCAGATTTTAAATTTGGAAGACAATCGTTTTAGGTTTTTTATACCCCTACTGTATTTTTGCGTGTTAAGCTTCCAATATCAGGTTCATTGCCAAAGCTCATCATTTCAACAGTTTAAAAAATACGGAAATCATTACTAATACTGTATATTTAAAAGACAATTAAGACTGTAATGTTGAAGTGTGAATTTGACAAAAAGGATGGTATTATCATAATTCATACAAATAACAGAAATGTGACCTGATTACGTCCTTACAACAACTATGAAATGTTAAAACAAATCACAAGTTGACCGCGTATTATGCCCGTATATTAAATTTCTTTTCGGAGTCTTTTCGGGTTCGGACACTCTTTTTAATGACTTCACTAATTGCCTTGGTGCCATGTTGGTTGCTTAATTTAAATTTGTATGCAATATAAAAATAAAGCGATATGAAGTAAGATGAAGAAAATCTTATTACAAGAAAAATATTGTTTCAGACCACGAGGCCTGTTAAATCATACTGAATCAGCTATTACAACATTAAGATCAAGTTTACAGTTTGTTCATATACATCTGAAACCTAATTAAACGTTTACGTGTGCATTTTTATTCACAACGGATGACGATTTAAGAATATTTAACAGAATGTTTACTACAGAATCTGCATGTGTGTGTTTGTGTGTCTTCTTCGGCTTAAAGCGACGGTTTTGTTTCCAAAATATTTGTATAGAATGCAGTGAAACAAATTACTATAGTACCAGACCGTTCCTGAAACGTAATCCGACGACATGTTCCGCATTTTTAACTCCTTTTAATCATATTATTGTAGGAATGTATTTAGCTTAATTTAGTCTGATCAACTCAAGTTTCGTTATATAACATATTTGTTGAAGTAGTCAGACAAATACCAAAGACAGACGGCAAAAGAACTTTCACATTATGACATAAAGGCGATAATTGGGAATAAAAGACAGAGGACAAAATACTATCAAAATGTCTACAAAGAAAAAAATAGTAACGGATTAGGAGCGAGGAGATTAAGAATGACAATCATTATAACATGAACAAAAACATCTGGAGACATATTTAACATATGCCATGCACAATTGACAATAATGAAGGAGGAAGTTATGTCTAGGTGTTACCTTATCTTATTGCTGATTAATAAGGAGATGGTATATTGTATCACTGAAGGTCGTATTCTGATATAAGTGTTTTAATTATAAATGGATTACATTGTAATTCTTTATCAAACTTTTTATTTTCAAATGACATGTAATCGTTCTGCTATTGCAAAATTATTTAATTTAAAAGAAGGAATTGAATAAAATTCGGCCTTTCAGCCAGAAGGCGCGCACCTTCTTTCTGTTATAGAGTTCATCAGCAATGAAACGCAAAAAATAGTCTGTTTCATGTCATAAACAGTAACCAACAAAAGGCCCGTGGCTACGGAGATCAAACAGATAGGCCCCATATTAACCCGTAAATCGGGACAAACGGTATTAACTGCAGAAATTCACTTACATCTGGTGTAATCAGCCAAAATTTAATTTGATAATAGGTGTTTTTCGTTTATGCCGTCGCGTTATACTCCACGGTTTCAAATCAGAATAAGTACGTTTAAGTTCAAATATACAAATATTCTATGAATCTTTTGTCCTTCGTTGCAAACACGCGGTTTTTTCTGTTCAATATTTCACTTTAGTCAGATACATGTAACCTACTAATGATGCAGGAATTCCTTTTCCAGAAGGGACTAGCGAGTATGCAAAATTTGCCGGGTTTAAATTTAAATTAAAATAAATAAACAAACAAACAACAACAACCACGTAAAATTTCTCATGTTAAATGCTAGATCAAACAAATAACATTAACACTAACAGAAACTTTTGCTTGAGTCGACATTGATTTTCGACATGGTATTGCTTGAATTTATATAACATTCAATAAAAAGCAGACAGGTTACATTGTAGTACATGTACAGGTATAGTAGTACATAAAACTAAAGTGGCGTCATTATATTCCCAGTAAAAGATACTGTAGGGTAAAATATAAAAGCAGCTGTTGCATTTTTATTGTTTTGCACCGGTCAATCAACATGCGGTTGTTACACTGGGCTATATGTCTTCTTGAACGTTACAGAAGAACTGAAAATTGAAGTGATAAAAATATACGTGTCCAAATACCGTTATTAATTTAAGCCTGTTAATTTGTGTCTGTCTTCAACATTACGAATCAAACAATAAAAAGATGATAAGGGAAATCCTAGAAGAATTCATTTGACTATGAACAACAAGTATGTATAAGTTTCTCGCTAATTTGTTCATGTATACTCCAATGATCTGTATTGTTAACACCAGACTACTGATGGCATTGTTTTATTTCTAGAATGAAACAAAGAGATAAACAAAAACACAGTGCAAAAAAATCAAATCCCTTCTGAATTGATGATATGTTTGTAAGATTAGGCGACAAGATTTACCGGCAGATAACGTTACATACATATGGGCACCAATAGCGCTTCCCTTATTGCATGGCATACGTATGGACACCGATTGCGCACCTATTATTGCAGATTTGTTTCATTATTTTTATGAATCATGATATGACAAAAATTCAATAACAACCTTCAAAACAGACATTTGTTGATCAGTTTATTGACACTTTTGATATATGATGTCTTAGCGTAAAGCAACCTAGAAATTCGAACATTTGCTTTTGAAATTTATGCAGATGAGTTAACTTTTAATAAATCAAAACAGCATTTATTTTATTAGATAAGAATTTAACAATTGAACAATGTTGTTTAAGTTAGAAAATTGATAATGAAAGTGGCAATTTTTCTTTGTTTAGGGAGATATCTCCATTTAGCATGTGGTAAGTCGTCTTACGGTCGTTTAAATACTCTCTTATTGGATTGGGTGCACTCTTGAATGATTTTAAAAGTTAATCTTTTGAAGCCTTTGTTTGCAGTTAATTAATTATGCAGTTAAAAGCATCATTCTATTAGTAAATTTTTAACATGTATTTTTAAATGGTCTAAACTAAGTATAAATGTACCAAGACTTTTGAAAAACATACTTAATCGATGAAAAGGACGTTTTGATAAATCCTATTAAATGTCTGTTTTTCTCTTAAAAATACGAAAAAAATAACATATAAAAAAGGAAAATATTTGTTCGTATTTTTATACGGTTTAGAATTCTTGTATTAAGTTATTGGAGCAATAATGGAGTATAGGTCGTTCTAAAATTGAACTATTTCTTGCTAAAGGAATATCCGCGAATAAATGTGAAGTCTTACCGTAAAGAACGCATCATATTTCTCGTTAGCAGTTTGATAATTTAAAACCGTTGATAGTTTCATTAATGTGTTTTCAAATTTGGAACGCTTCAATATTGTTAATATCACCCAGCTCGTCAAAACGTCGGGCTTGTTCACTTCTCTTAGTCGCTTCAAGTTTTATAGCATATGGGTGATTGTTTATGACACTGTGCTGTAAAAATCCACAATACCCAAACATTCTTTGACGTCATTACAGGACATTTGACAAAACGCTGAATTAGGCTGACCAATGAAAGTTTCAAGAATATTGTATATTTTCACGGAAAACTTTTTAGACAGTTTTAACACATGAAAACAACAATATGTCTTATTCCTAATGTGATATTGCGCTTGTTGTTTTTAATCGCTAAAATGTAAATTCCAAATATTGCGTTACGAGTGAACATTTGCATAAGAAAGTGGTCTAATCATATACGTTTTTTAAGTTTATTGTTTGACATTCATGTGAAGAACCTGTGAAGAACTTTTTAGCCAAAATAACCTTAGTTATCGGAATTCAACAGATAGATTGTCGATATACAATAATTGGTTTTTGATAAGGCTAATGTTATACATATTTACCACCATTTATGCTTAGGAATTCACTATATTAACGTAATACAGATATGAAAACTTCAGCATACATGAAGTAATTCTTCTTTTCCAGTTGTTTCATCAAGTGCAACTGAGAGAAGTGGAGCTGAAAATATTATGATGCGTCTGTTTTGTACAAGTATCAAATTGAATGGTATACATGTAAGATCTCCTGTTCGTATTCAACCTTTTCATATAAAAATTTGTGTGATTATTTATGAATCAATGTATGAATGAAATTTAAGCCCTGATACTTAGACCATAATCATATCAATTCAGCTGAATAAGCCGAAGACTCTTGACAGCCTTTACCCCCCACCCAAACAACAATAAGCAGATAACCTGATGCATTTAATTCAGTCTGACATCAAGTCTATATTTTCCTAAGCAACGCATATCAGATCTTCTCTTGCGGATTATTTCTCAAATTTAGAATTTCTTAATTTTTTTTATCTCTTGTAATTTGAAGAAAATAGCCAAAACAGTTAAAGATAGTCAATCAATGATCACAATTCCCATGAAGATCCATCCATGCCGTCTTATTTATCATTTCTGCTCTGTTGACATAGTGTATATTACAGTTTTTAAGAAAAAAAAACAAAAATGTCATTATTACTAAAATACAAAAGACATAAAAAATGAAATAATTTGGAATCTGTATTTATTCAAAAAAAATTTTACCCTTTCATCTCTTACAGTCACATAGTACGACAGCAAATGTCTCTCTTTTCAGACGTTAAAAAATTGTATATTAAGTTTTCAATTGTCTTGGAATGCACTTTAAAATATTAAGAATGTTCGCTGCTCAATCTCAGCCATTTTAGTCAGATTTTTGAACTTCTCTGTAGTTTTATCCATTTCATAGCATTGATATCATTGCGCAGTGGCACCGCATTTTTATTTTCTCAAAATTTCATTTAACACATTTACAAATGCCATTTAAAAGCTTTTATGAATTTCTTATTACTTTTGCTTGGGTTCTTCACTACCAGGAATTATTAAAGTGGAAAGAACCTACTAAGACAAAGCCTCTGGAAAATCAAGACAAGCCCTTTTCCGCGAAAGTTTCGAATGTTAAATATAGCTGGAAAACGAGCGCACTGACCCTTCATTTTTTCTGCTTATTTTGTAATATTATAAAAGATCCTAAAAGCAATTATAAGCTTTTGAAATCTTTGTTATTTTAATATCAGCAGCGAACATACTTAATAGACTGTTAGTGATGATCTACCCATAAAAGTTGAAATGCCCTGAAGGATTCTGTACCCTATTACGCTTAATTAAACCAATGTTAAATTAATGTGGTATTTTTCACAGTAAACGCCAACAACACTTTTAAGAGAAACCTTTCGTTAGTATTATAAATAAAAACACTGTAATATGAACTATGTATACAAACATAAATCGAAATAGGCAGTATACGGCGTGAAGGACATCTACCATGTGTAATACAAATGTGAATCCTTATTTCAGGGGGTTTAGAATTTAAGATTTCTGAAAATTTCTATAAAATAATAGAAGTAAAATTCATGTCACTGTTAGACTTTAGAACAAAAGTTGTCACGTTTGGCCATATATAAAATTCAACGCAAAATAAAAATTGTCTTATAAAAGCTGAAATATTGCTGTTAAATGTTACAAAAGTAACACCAACACAACCGATAAAAAACTAATAGCACTTACCTTTTATAATAATGTAATAATTAAAATAGCACTTATTCCTTCGACTGAATTACACTGTTTTGGTATACCAACTGAAGTTGAAGATAACAAATAGAATACCATCTACGTAATCGCTTTGTATTTATCTGATTTCGATGTTAACGAATGAGAACGATTTAGGATATCGATCTATGATCGGCTGTGTAGGCCATTTAATATATCTTTGATATTAAATAATTATAGTGGCAAATCAACTGAGAGAGATCCGAAATACCCACATAAATCATGGTTGAAAGTTTAATAGAAATAAAGAAATAGAAAACCAAAATAAAAAAATTAAATAAAATAACAAGCTCGGACTGACGAATTCTTCAGAGGAGTGCAAGCCTAAAAAGATAATTGAAAATATTCTTGCACTCTTCTTGACTTCCATTTAATATAGAAATACTGAATACCTGTAATATAACTATTACAATAATAAGTCTTGTGTTTAACCACAACGATTTGTGTTTGTTTACATTTTGCTCAACGGATATTGCACAACTTATCTTTTTTCAAATTATTATTAACCTTTTAAATTTTACAGAGTGATACTAAATATAGTACATGTAGTCTCTACTAGTCCCAATGTAAACTATTTCAAGTGTTAAGTCGTGCACTGTTTGTAATGAACATACATATTAATTAAACAGTCATAATATAAAAATAGGAGATGTGGCATGATTGTCCATGAGACAGCCACCCACCAAGTGACAGTAGAATTTTAACT
>JAULBM010300267.1:0-14871 GCA_032357055.1 Geukensia granosissima
ATTGTATGTATTTCTTATTGCCCCCTGAGGGCCCTTAATTGGTAATAAAATGATTTGATTTGATTTGATTTGATTTGTTTTGCATAACTACAATGTGATTTTCGTTCCGTATAAGCATTTATTTATTTACTATAACTTCACCATTCAGACTTAATAAAAGGAATTCGAAGATATCAAAGGGACAGACATTCAGGTGTTGATATCGAATCATATATAGTCTGATAATTTATTGTAAAATAAACCGTTTCCTTGTTGATGGTTCGAATTTTATATCACATTCCCTTTTCCCTTTTTCAGTTCTTTCTTTTTTTCCAATCTCCAAACAGCCATGAGTAAATATAATTAACCTCGCGCATTTCAGAGTTACAATGAAAATGCGAAAAGCGTTCAAAATAATTAGAATCAATTTTGGAAACTTACTGAGGATTTATATTATGGATAATACTGTTATAAAAAATAAACTCTATTTCGCAAAAAAACTTCTATTTCTGTGTTTTCAAGTTCAAGCAGACAGTTGTGGGGGTTGAAATATAAATTTACCTAGGTATGTTTTCATGTGGTCCTGTTTCGAAAGACTGTTTATCCGCAAGAGTTGGCCACCATGTTGTTTGCATACAACACTGGCCTCTAATACTGTGTTTGGACCAGGAAAGAACCGATAGCAAAGCGACACATCTCTGTTGTGAATGAAATGATTCTGTGGAGGACAGGAATCTACGAATAAACATGAATAAAAGATATGAGTTGTTTTGTTTTCTTTCATATTCGCACATTCTTTATATACGTGTCAAAAAGAAATTAACGCTACACACCTTTAACTTCATCTTAGATTTTGTGATACAATAATAAATTGTTGTGAAAATGCTGTTTAATAATAATAGTCTTTTAATAATTGATACTTGTATACTTTTCGTCATTTCGACAAAATGAAAGGGTGTATTTGACTATTTTGACAAGAAGCCAATTTTCATTTTTTAGCCAAATTCTTGGGCCAAAAATGGGCCTTAACGATCCTCGTCCTTTATAGGGTTTTCTAGAAAATTTCTTACAGAAAATGCCAATCTTACGCTTTTATGAATACAATTAAAGCAGTTCAGCAATTCAAATACACAAATAGAGTGGTTTATTTACAATGTCAAACTGCATAACTGGAAATCAGCGGATTTCACAAAAAATAAAGAGAAAGGTGATCAATATATTTTTAAAATCAGAAAAAATTCTACACTAAATTTCGGAAAATGTTGAGCGATTTTGGTCGTAAATTTCAGATGAAATTATAATTTTGGGGACAAAAAGCACTTTTTAAAATCTCAGAAATGAGAAAATTAAATTTCGTCTTTTTTGCATGAATCTTACTGACCATTCTTTGAAAATTTCGGGACGACATTTTTATTTTTGATGTAATGGAGTTGTGGAGATAGAAAGTTAAAAGTCCATTGTAAATGCATTAAGCTGTAGCGTTTCGGGTTTTTTTTTACCAGAGAAGGAACTTCGGTTGATCGTATAAAGACACCTGAACTCATTTAAGACGGAATACCAGAAAAAAAATCCTATATGAACATGTAACCTCCTAAAATCATTTAGAAAAGAGTTTAGTTTTTGTTGATAGGAAAGTGCTTAGCTTTGCGTCTTAATTTAAACCCTAGTGTACGATAAACTTACTTTCATATACATTATAATACCGCCATCCTAATTCATCTCTCCATACCAAACTTCCCATTGGTGTATCAGTCCTCATCATCCTACATTCCGTCGTGTTTTGGCGATAGAAATAAGCAATACACAAGGTATTTTGCAAACACCAGAATGCGCATTTCCTTACACTTTCAGCTCTCGTCGTTGCGATCGTATTATGGTCGGAAATTTTGTTGGTTTGGTTTAAGTTTTCTATGGCAAATACTTCACTCATTCCTGCTTGTGCATAAAGCGTAGTGTTGGCGAGAACATATATGATAGCACATGACAAAGCGGCATTCAGCATCTCTGCGCTTACAAGAAAACGTCTGTAACTTGGGGACATACACCTAAAATGAATACCTAATTGTCATAAAAAGGAAATCTACTTTTAATTACAACGATAAGCAGAAAAGAGGCAGAAACAAGAAAAAGCAATTCAAAACTTGATGAAACGTTTCTATTACACTCAATAATTTTATTTTCTAGGACGATGGAATCTAAATTAAATGCAAATTTGCATCATTTTGCAATTTAGCACGTGCCTTTTTCGGCTCAATTTCTCATTTGAAAATTATAGATTACCGATTGATGTATTTCCAGTTAACCAGTTGATGATCAAATAATATATCCCGTTGTTGAAAGGATTATTGCCGTTGTTCTTATCGTAACACTATAGTTGTTTTTTTAAATAATATATTGGCAAGAATGTTTGTAATTTATGTCACCAATGAAAGAGTATACATACATTATATTTATATATCTTTTTCAAAATGTACTGACATTAAATATATATTTTATCTGAATTCTGGATACAAGAACAGTTCAGAACCAGAAATAAATCCGCATGTGTATAGGAACCTTGCTATATGTATGTCTTAACCAAGAGCAATGTCATGCTCAACTGTACAATGCTTTTGGTACCAAATGACTTCCATCGAAATACAAGAGACTAACACGAATTTTGAAAATGATATGTACATGTATCCTGAATTTTGTGTCAGCCGGCGTATTAATACATGATTAACGTTAAAACCTTGAAACGGTAGTGTTTTTTTTTAAATTGTTCAAAAATGGGGAAAGTAAATACAGGAGAAAATCCTCATAGATTCTAATCCAACATCTGCATTAGCTTTGTCTAAGAAGTAATAGTTCTCACAGGCTTTGCTTACTTTGCTACGACCCTAACGCCGGACACAGCCGACCGTATGGTTAATAACTGCATGTAACTAGCTTTTCATTATTCATACAGGTTATATATCTTATTACTTCTCGTGGCCTCTTGGCAGTTTTTTTTTTTTTTGCAGAGATGTGCCGCTGTGATTCTGAATCCAAAACCCTTTCATATATTTCCACCTTTCAAAATTGTTTACTAAGTTAATTTTTCATATATATAATAGATAAAGGGCAACAAAAACACATATTTTGAGATCGAAAATAGTCATGAATTTCATTATTTTGATTCATGTTCCTGTACCATGCTTTTAGCCAGGAAGTTGTTATTTTATATTTGGCTTTATATTTATAGAAAAAGTTAAGTTTTTGCTTATTATCTTTTTAAAAGACCTGATCATATATTTTAGTGTGAATTTCCTACATACATCAATACTGTATGATTTCAAAGAACAATGAAAATGAAATATTATGATGAAATTTTAAACTGGCCTAATCAGGGACGTATATTTTGCTATACATCCCTGGCCTAATCACATATTTTTTGATTTAGTGTAGGCGAATTTGCCTGCAAGCATAAAAGATTAATTTTAATATTTATTATCTACCTTTTAATATCATATGGTAGTAGTGACTTCTAAAATCATTCTATAATAGACATTGTAGCTTGAGCTGCCCCCAAACCTGTCAACCAATTTGACGGATTATTTATTTTCAAAATTTTTTTGTTTTGTTTAAATATTATCAAAATGTTATAAAAACACCTCCAAAAAGCAAGTCAGTCATAAATAATCATTTCAATGTTCCACCAATAATGCAGATTGGCCTTTTTATATTGCAATATATATATGTACATGTATTAAGCTCGGAAACGAGCCCTCATTTGGCACAATACAGTATTTGTATACCACAAGTTAAATCAACACTAACAAACTGTGTTAGTCATTTCAATGTCCCACCAATAATGCAGATTGACATTTGACCAATTGACCTGCAAAACTTAACTAGAATGCCAAAGCATAAAATGTAGGTCATTGTGACCTAATTACTCTGAATTTGAGATGAATATACTGATTAAGTTATATTGTCTAACCATGTCAACTTCCTGAGAAATGGAGCTATATGCAAAACTTAAAAATTGATATTCTGACAAGGGTATGCTCTGTTCATATTCAGGGTGTGCCATATTATTTATGTTTCAATGATGATGAAGTTTCAAGTAATTTTTTAGTATTGTGACAGGAAAGTTTCTTTTTAGGTATTTTATATGACAGGTAAAGATACAAGGTAAATGTCAAGAGACCAAACAGACATCAAAAGTCTCCACAAGGCTTTCTACAAGGGTGGAATCCAACCCCTTACAAAAAGCTCCATATCATCATAATATAAAACAAAAAAGTTAATCATAAATCACTGGCAATATATGCCTTTATCCATTAAGCAACAGGAAATGAATCATATATTTATGAATATTCCATCATAATTGATATTTAATGCATCTTGTCCCATACATGTAAAAAGTGTACTTTCAGCAGTCTCATGAGGCCTTTCAGTACATACATTGTCATATTTATATTCAACTGTCTCAGATGTGTTTTTAAACTGTTGGGTAATGATGGCTTCTCATTTTGTAACAATGCTTAATGGTCCACCTTACCAGACTTATCTTGATGTTCCTGCAGCAGAATGTTAAATTTTACTCATAATCTTTGTTTTTTGTTACATTGGTGAAAAGGGGGAGGTTTGAATACCAAATTCCAAGAAAACTTTCACAACACATTTCTTGCTTGTATCAAGCCAGACCATATCCTTAAACATTTGTCTTTGCTAATTTAATTTTTCTTTGATATTGGTCTTTTGTTGGCAGATGGTTTGCTTTAATTGAATCCTCTAATCTCCTTGTAGACATGTATAAGTAGTATATGCTTATGTAAAATAAAACATGAAATGTTCAAACAGGCATTAAATATTAGCAATAAATTCCTGCAAAAGGCTAATCAAAATAACAGTGCATTTATCATTTGTATAGAATGAATGCAGGATTTAGCTGAAAGCCAGCTAAAAATTCACCAAGTTAAGTGTGAGCATCATCAAACTTTGTAGCTTAAGTAAACACACACTATAGCACTATAGAAGTTTATTTGTGATAAATAATAGCATAATATTCTATGCTTTTAAAATTCAACATATTTAGAACATAATTAACATATAACAAAAATAGAAGCATACCAATTATCTTTTGTGCTTAACACATTTATATAGAAAATTATGACAAACAAACATTCAGATATGTAAAGTATAAAATTTATTGGTAAACATGGCTGTTCTTACTTAATCAAAAACTTTTGTATATATCTTCATTTAATGTAATCTAGTTAAATGCTGCATAAGACAAAACTTTAATTCACAGTCTATCAATTTTTTTTACAATTATGCTTATAAGAGGTACAGGTTGACTTTGTACTATTCTTAATTGACTTTGTACTATTCTTAATTGATGATTACTTGCACAAACATCACCATGTAAAATAAAGAAAAATATATCCAAGACAACTTGTCTGTAACGGAATTCAAATTTCTTCAGTATGCTGTTCATGCCCACAAATAAGTATAATATAAGACTAAATGATTTAGCAAAATGAATTGGTCTTAAGCCAATTTAATAAACACACTATTTAAATAAGTAGTATATTTGGGTACCCCCAGAGACAGATAACTACACAGTAACTTGAATTCTATAAAATCCTCTTCTCGGCTATTCACCATTCTTTACCATGTTCTAACCAGAATGTTCCAACACTTTTAAGATACTGATGATCAACTATAATTTGTTTCTAGCCCATGTTGGTTTTTCTTGTTTGTCTTTGTATGTCTGGTTAAATTGTTGGTGAATTTTGTTGCAGTGTTCAGTTACTTTTGCAACTCCTGTTATATTAAAATAAAATAGAAATAGATAATAGAGTGTCATATAGGTTTTGTGCTACAAGTTTATCAACAAAAGTCTGCTGATGATAAAAAAAGAATGAAAAGAATACAGCTCTAGTGAATATGTGATAATCTGACAAATAAAGAACAATATGTTAGACGACTGCAATAATACATCCAACATCATAAACAAAAAAAAAAAAACAAAAAAAAAAATAATTGAAAGACCTTAACTATGATTTACCTATAGAACAGATACTTATTTATATTTTATATGAAATATTCCTATAAACCTTATACCAATTCATGACTGCTCAGATTTTTGGTCTTTAACTTTTAGTTATAGAAAATTTCATTGAGTTTCAAATTTGATTTTTGATTGATATCAAATATAAGACCAGGATTTATATTCTCTGTAGATCTTTGAAGCTTGCAATAATAGAAAAATGACCTGCTTGACAAAAGGATGCTTGGAAGTGATAATATGTCATTATATTTGTGATTACATGGGCTCAACTCATCAATTCTGTATTTTGTGGTAGAAATTCAGTAAATGTGAAAAGGAATATTTTAATCAAGACTGTATTTTGCACCTAAAAATCAAGTATGCTTAAAAAAAGTTCAAATTTTTAACTTAACACCATACCTTTCAAAAAAAAATCAGAGTTTCATTTTCTCCTAAATTAACTCCTTAACCACAAATTTTGCTTTCAGATGTTATGTCATGAAGCCACAGTCATCACATATCACACAGCTATTTTAGATATTTAACATTTATACAAAAGCAAAACCTGAATATGCAAAAACTGTGAATGACAAAGTTACAGGGAATTGCTTTTCAAAAGACAGCTGATCAAATTGTTTTCCAGGAATTCACAATAGTTGGAAGTTGGAACTGATTTCAAAAATTGTAAAAGCAGCAACCACCTGCTAAGTTCACCAAGTTATTCAGAATTCTATCTATTTCATTACATCATACAAAATCTCTCCACTGTGGACCATGTGGTAAAAATAAGGAAAGAAACAGATGTGGGCAATTTTTCCCGATGACCCCTGTTGCTGCATTTAAATAATTTTTCCTACTATTCTTGGAACAAAATGGGCAATGTGTACATCAAAATCTACATGTGGGCGGGCCTGGGACCAATTAATTAATTCTTAATGGCCTTACAATATCAGGAAATCTCCAAATGGTCCATTAAGTAAAAATGGGAGGTACTAAACGATTCCAATTTGTATTTCAAATAGATCAACAGATAAGAACTATAGTTACTGAATGGAAAACCTAACTGTCAACAGAAAGACAGTGCTGCTGTTGATGACAGACCCATAAAATTATACAACTGAGAGATTATTGTGGTTGTATATTAAAACATTAGAAGCAAAAACAAACAAAAGCTTCATCCATAATTGCATAATTCTAAATAACAATCTCAGGATAATGGTAATAATTATTCATATCTTACTGGTATAATGTATTAACATACAATAGGAAAATGGTGATATGAAATTATTTTTGAGAATGTGAATGCTAATAACATATTTTTGGAAGTAATATAAAATCCTGTTTCAGAAGGACATATCAAATATAATCAATATTCTTCATATTCAAAATGACAACAGTCTTCATATAATTTAACCTCCATACATCTTTCAATAATACACATGAAAAGTTATAAAAATCACATCAATCTTACACAACATATTCAATCTAACAGCTGACAACATGGAATGGAAAATATATACTTGTACAACAGTCTCCATTTAATGGAGTTAGATACACAAGGTACACCAAATATCATTAACACGGCAATATAGCTGCTGGCTTTTCCTTTCCACTATTACATTATAATAGAAGTATTACTCACTTCTAATTTCTATTGGTTTGTATCATAGCAATTAAGATGTTTACACATTGATAAATTCAGTTTGGTGACATCATGTCGGATATATCGCATGAAGAGAATATCTTTTTTTTTTAACTTTTTATCTGAATAATATTCAATGAACATTGAAATTTTGTATAAATTTTAGGTAATAAAACAATTTACTCAATGAACTAGTTCTTCCACTTATCCAGTTTCTTATGAAGCATTTACATATCAAAATGACATTAATTATTACTTGTGTACAATGAATTCAAAAGTTTCAGTTGAAATTTCATAAATTTCTCTTGAATGATAATCTCTGAAATGTCTCGGCAATGAAAAAATGTCTTGTAATGCATTATAATAGTCAGCATTTCATTAATAAAACAATATACATTATAATTTTACATAAAGGCAAGGGCAGTGGTAAGCTATTATTATATTTTGTAATCTTATATATTAAAAGTACTGAAATTTTCTTAGTTTAAGTAATTTATAAAAAATTTAACTTCAATCATAAGGACTAGTTTTTAAGAATGCTGATACCATTTTAAATGACAATGTTCTATCATATTCTATCAGTCCTTGTCCAATAGAATGCCCTTTGTTTATACATGTATGGAAATATGAGACTAAATTCCAAGAATTTGACTGCAAGGACAAGGTACGATAAGGCTTCTTTTTAGTCCACAAATTTTTTTAGTAATTATTAAAGTGTTTCAAAAACTGTAACATATTACCAAAAGAGAATAAGCAGAACTCTTTCAGGAAATTGCCTTTTGTGGTCTACTAGACTGATTAACAGTTGCACTTAATACCCAATGTTTTGATATTTTCAATAATTGCTTTTATTGAGGTGAAATTGTGAGTTTTGATACAGTTTTTGGTTAAAAAAAACACTGATCACATTACAGACAAATAAAAGAACACAAAATATTAACAAACGAAGGCAGGTTTCATGTGTACTCTATGCTTTAAGGACAACACTCTATGATAAAAATTAATTTAATGTTTTGACATGAATTTCATAACCTATCATTGGCAAAAAATCAAAACACAGTTTCCACAAAAATAACAGTGGAACATTTGACCATTTCAACAAGAATGTTACATTTTCTATAAAAATACCGAATTTTGAGGTGTTTTGTTGCAAAATCCATATTAGTGCAACAAAAAATAACAGGAAGATATTTTAACTAAACATTTGTACTTGATATATCTTTGTAAAAAGTTTGGTTGTAATGTTTTTGTGTGCTCTTTATCAATATCAACAATATTTTATCAGATATAGTATCATTTTAAGTAATTTCACATTATTTTCAAATTGAAAGTGATTTCTAAGTACCATGTAGAACAATAAAACTTGAGCAAAAAATGTGGCTTAAAGACCCTTGTCCTTTTCAGAGATTTTCCTGAATCCTGCTTCAAATTGACTACTCCAGTGAGTGACAACACGCAAAAGTATTACATTTATATATGAAAATTAAGGAAAGTATTTGGAATTAAAAATTCTTAGAAATAGAATAAGATTTCATGGAAATGCAAAAATTTGTGTAGCAATGTATTGCAACAACAATTCAAAAGTAGTTTGGAGGGCATGGAAATCTTGGGAGTTAATTTATATTATTAAAGTGAACTAAAAAAAAAAACAGAATTCCCCAAATACAGTTTCTATTCCACTTTATCATCAGCTTTCATCTTACATTCAAACATCTAGCATTGGAAACTAATTATGCAAAACATCCCTTCAAACAGACATGAGCATACCAGTACAAGACAACTGTAGAACATGTAACTGGTTTACTGTAACCATAGTAACATATGATTTGGTTCTGTATCATAATGCATTCTTTCATCAATTATTCGTCATATAAAACAAATCAGAGACTATGAAGCTAAAATATCCTTTTTTCTAGCAAAAAATACATTAGTTGTGTTTTGGAATAAGAAATACAGATCTTATTGTTTGCCGCCTGTGGTCCAAGTATCCTGGGTGATGTCGTTACAACCTTGACCTTACTATAGTAATTGATACTTCAGCTTCCTTTGCTGTCTGGTTTAATATTCATCACTTTACATACCCAGCTGCCAATATCAACGTCCATCTCTTCTGACTTTTTAACAAATGGGTGAACCTATCAAAGTAATTACAACTGGGTTAAAAATTATAACATTTGAAGTAAATGGCAACCTCAACATGATTCAAAATAAATACTCAAATGCTACAGTTAACATATCAACATTTAAGTCAATATGAAAGTACAGAAGTAAATATTGAGGGTGAGGAAAATCAAATGGGTCATTATTGAAATCATTTTATTTTTATTGGTAAAATTTGGCTCATTTGACAATTCTGTTTGTTTAAATTGAAAGTTTTTGTATTGGCAGAAAAATTAAGAACTAAACGTAAATTTGAAAAAAAAGAATTTTTTTTTATACAAAACACGTTTTTCAATTGTAATTTAAATCACCTGGGTGATATCTCAGAATATGTTAAATCTGGTTTTGTTATTCACAGTGTTATTTCTAAAATGTTCAATAACTATATTAATAATTGGCACTACACCTTACAATTAGAGATAAGTTCTGGTAGAGGTGGTAATATACTCCAAATTTATAGTCTATTTAAAGATAGATTCGAAACTGAAATGTACTGTAAAATACCACAGTGATTGTGATGTATCTTGACTGTCACGCATCAGTAGCGTGCCGATTGCTTCGGAAGTATAAATAAGCCCTAATTTGTAAATTATACATGTTGAAAGATGAAACTTCAATGAAAGATAGAATTGAATTTGATCCTTAATATGTCAGAACTTATGTACTGTTATTGTTTGCAAAATCGTATTAAAATTAAAAATAAGACACACTGTGAGCAAAACTTATAAAAGATACCTAGCCAACCAATGGATTATCTGCACTTTAAACGAGCCAAGATGAATTTCCTGCCTATCTACACATAGTGCTTGTGATCATGTAAATTTTAAATGCAATCCATAGAATGGTTTAAGAGGAGATGTGATAACAAGGAATGTTGACAAACAGACAGACCGATAGGGTAATCCCTATAAAACGCCCAAACTTTGTTTGCGTGTGTAAAATTATAACAAGCCATTTATGTTTTGTCTGGATGTAACCTTACAAATCTATATGAAAGGCAAATTGTGAATTATTTGCAAATTTTTTAAAAATCATTTTCAAAATTTGAAATTGCCACATCCACAAAAATGCTAAAATTAACAATTACCTGGGGTATGTCGTGAAAACATCAATGTACTTATAAGTAATTCCAAAAAAAAAAAATTAAAATGGACTAATCAAAAACAAACATGCATGAAATGTAGGTCAAAGTAATTCTGGATTAGACAAATTGTTTGGCTGTACCTGAGGACTGGTTTTATGCAGTATCACAGACAAATCATATACACTTCTTGAGAAATGGAGCTTATCAGATAAGTTTACCACAGCTGCTGAAGCAGTTATATAGGTCAATGTGACTCAATGGCTTCTCATCTTTCATAATTCTTCCCTATACAAATGTACTGATTAAGTTTCATAGCAATATCATTTGTACTACTAAATGAAAAAAAACTTAA
Source organism: Geukensia granosissima (assembly GCA_032357055.1). NCBI lineage: Eukaryota > Metazoa > Mollusca > Bivalvia > Mytilida > Mytilidae > Geukensia > Geukensia granosissima. The sequence goes on from JAULBM010300267.1 coordinate 11,237, forward strand.
TAAGTGAGCTTACAATTACACTGTTTCAATTAAAAGTGCACATTTTGGGGTATATATCATACATACCATTAAAGAAGGTAAGTCTGCCCTATCAGACGGGTTCTTCTTTAAACTGAAAATATAAACATTAAAACAACATAAACTTTAATAAATTAGGTTATTATTTTGATGACAACAACACAAAATCTATTTTACTTTTAAATTTAATACAGCTTACGGTGTGATTTATCATACAAATGTACTGCAAACACAAATGCATATGCCCTTGACCTTCTATCTTGCAATTCAATAAATATTTTGCTCTCTTCATTTGGTTGAAACAATGTCTATAATGGCATTACTGACAGATTGAAATAATGAACATGAGAGTTACTAATGATTACTAAATACCCAATGTGAAAGTACAATGTATATTTAAGACAAGTGTGGACACAAAAAAGTCTCGTCTGTATATGCAGCTTTGACCCTATAAATGTGTGGACACAAAAATTTTCTAATCTAAATATCCAGCAAGTAATACCACCAGGACATTTAAATAAAACAAATCAATAATCATAAATTGAAACATGATAAAGAAGGTGAGTTCTTGTTGATCAGTTATGAAACTAAACTGAAAATGAGGTCAAGTACATAAGATACATGACAGACTGTCATGTACTCCTAACAACCAATAAGCACATCCAATACTGTTGACCTACCAATTATTTACTGAGAATCAGACCTAAGCATAAAACTTGACCCTAGTCAATGGACTGACATGTACTCCTAATAATAAATAAGCACACCCAATATTGTTGACCTAACACTTATAGTAAATTAGAAATAGGCCTAAGCATGAAAACTTGACCATAGTCAATGGACCGTTAAAATGAGGTCAAGGACAAAAAACATTAGGCAGACTGACATGTAATCCTTATAATGTGTAGCTGACTTATTATATATAGTTACTGAGAATTTCATTTTGTTGGCCATGGTCTTGTCTGTCCTCGACTTAACGATTTCTGTCTGCCCCTTTGGTATCTTCGAATTCCTTTGACCTAAGCATGAAAACTTGACACTGAAGTTAAAGAGTCACTGAACCAAGCAAAGTAGGTCAAGGACTAAAGTCATGTGGTTTGTCACTAATTTCATATCACAAACTATATGCACACTAACTTTGGTCATCACAGCATTTATACTTTCAGAGACATAGAGCTTTCAAAAAAGTTTATTTCGCCTCCATTGTTGCCTCGGCCAGAAAAAAAACCCATACCAATCAATTATGAAAACAAGTGTGGACACAGAAATGTCACGTCTGCAAACTGAATTTCTGACAAAAATGTGGACTGAGGTTAAACAAAAATTTGAGCTGTCAATCAAGTCAATGAGACACATTTTGCCCAAAGTAATAATTATCATAACAAATTGTTTGATAATTAATTAATTATGTCAACTTCTGTTGATCTGATGTGTAGCTGCAAAGAAAAGAACCCAAGCAACAACAAAAATATGACCAAGTTACGGGACTCAAAAAAACGTCCAGGGACCATATGATATTGCAGACTGACCAATACTCTCAATGATAAATAATCACACCAAATACTGTTGGTTTGTTGTTGGAACCTTGACGTTATGATGAGAGTGGCCTTAGTATGAAAACTTGATAAAAAGTTATTAGTCCATGAAATTAAGTCAAAAAAACCCTTATGAAAGCCAGACTGACATATAACACCTATACCCCATGTCAGTTTGTTGGAACGAGTAAAAAGGTTGTGAAAGAAAAACTGTCTACATTATTCTTATTAAATAGTGTTTTTGTAGATTGAAAAAAGTGCAAATAACTTTTAATAATCCTTTTTAGCAATCATGATGTATTTTAAGCTGAGCTGAGTTTTTAATTCTCTACGGGGAATTTACATTATAAAATTAGCCATTTGTTTGCGGGAAGTGATCCTTTGCACGCCCTAGCGCAAGACCAGGAGTACACATTGTCAACACTGTGTAATAATTCAGTAATTTAACTAGAACTAAATAACTTGAAAAAAGGCGTAATTGCGACCTGAATGGGATTTTAATTGCAATTTTTCTGTTAGAATCACAAGCGGGGGTCCGTAATAAAAAAATGAGCGCAATTTTTCAAATTTCTTTATCTAGGTCAAACTGCAGCGCTCCCACCAAAAACAAAGATGGCCAACTCTCAATGTTAAATCCCCGTAGAGAAATTCAGAGGCAGATAATAGTATGTACTACTCTCTTGCACAGTGTGAATCTAAATAAAAAAGTCAATAGGTTACCAATCAGAATTCAGAGATTCCATGCTTCAGTCATACACTAACTAATAATATGTGTTTGATATATTAACGATGTAAATCATGAATGAAGACCCATTGTGATGAATGCAGTATAAGATATAAAGCTTATGGCATCCTAATAAAAGCAAAGGGAAATATAAACCTGAGGTTCCAAGAAGTTCGTGTTGCTAACCATACTGTAGAATAAGCATTGCTGTTTACCTGGATTAGTTCAGTAAGATTTTTAATGAATCTCACAGAGTATCATAAGTTAAACAGCTGTGTCAAAATGCATTGTGCTAACTTTAACGTAAGGGTTGTTTTAAAACAAGGATGAACTAAGAATGTTCAAACAAAAAAGTACTGTAAGATTAATAAACTCACCATTTATCTACAAAATCTATAGCTTCATCAGAGAACTTTCCTTTTGGCAATGAGGGGGGAGGCTAAAGAAATAATAAATACAAATATTATTTTCAAGCATTTTGCTAAAGGGCAGTTTCTGTTTCACCTTGTATGCTATATATGTAAGTTTTGATAACCATCAACGAAGGAATAATTATAAAAACCACACATCAGTTGAAAAGCTTCTAATATTTAAAATTCCTAAATATTGCACTGACTATAAAGATTTAAGAATTTAAGTGCCACAAATTGTCTTGTATAATTCAGTTTTGAAACACATAAATCCATGATTTATAAATTATGTGTCTGAGTTGTAATATAACAATTACAAATGTAAGTAGTTCACTTTAAAAGCATGGCCTCCTAAATTATATCAAAGATAAACACACATATTCCTTGTTGATTTATTTTATAATAAAAGAAAGAATAAGGTACTGGTATTAATTATTATAAAGTTAGTTATTCAGAAAAATTGACAAATTTATGCTATCCAATTGGGAATTTGAACAGTTTTATGGATGTCAAAATAAGATTCAACTCATTATAATATTATGATTTCAGAATGATGTACAACGTAGTGCAATATATATATTGAAACAAGATGGAAATTCTTAATATATTTAATATAAAACAAGATTCTTTTCTGATCTTTAATAAAATTCCAAAAATAGATGATCCAAAATATACAAAGAAGTGGTTAACTGGAAGTTATCAAGTTATCAAGAGAAAACAACATGTCTACAGATGCCAATGGTAACAATGTCAATCCCCAAAATAACAGCATAATTTTTTGTGGTTTGTGGTTAAAAATTGACATATAAAAAAAAGAATTTATCTTCTGAGTGCCTTTGGCAAGTTTCTAAAATACCATCTAAAAATTTAACATTCTAATGCAATATTTTTGTAACACTGTTTTTGATTGGCTTGCATTCTACGTAAAATTCACAATCTACTTGCCGT
>JAULBM010300278.1:0-14871 GCA_032357055.1 Geukensia granosissima
ATAGGTGATAGGATACAGTGATCTGTACAGGTAAGTTTAAATCAACTACCTAGACCACTCGGCCACCCAGGCCCCCTTGATTGTCATGTACAAAAAAGTCTTTATTTTCATCTTGAAGTTAAGAAACAAAACAAGTAACACTAACATAAAAACAACAACACCCTCTGCATGGATTAAAGGTTTCTGGCTTGTGATCGGCACAAAAGTATGTGGAGGGGTTGAATATGTTTGAGCTTATTCATCCTTGCCTTAGCCTGGGGCAATGGTGTGACAAAACGTTTGAAATAAAACTTTGAAAAACCAATAAAATTTGACTTTTGAAGTCATAATACCCATACAATTACAAATAAAACAAGTGACAACAAGATATATCGACCTCGAAAAATTATTCGCAGTTTCTGACAGCTAGTTCTACTTTGGTTTAACATAGGATCCTTTGTGACTTTCAGTTTAGTGGAATTTTGGTGGAATGGTCCTTAGGTGGGTCCCTTTCAAAATTTTATCCGATGACCCCTACCCAATCAAGATGGCCGCCTCAGCTGAACTTTGTTCAAAAAAGGACCCTATGGGAAATTCATTCAAATCTTATCGTCTGGAAAAACGTGCTTAATTAAGAACCAAACTGTTGGAATGGTCCTTCTTTCAGAATTGTATCCGATGACCCCACCTACCTTCCAAGATGGCGGCCTCAGCCGAACTTAGTTTAACATAAGAGTATATGAGAGAGTCATTAAAAAATCTGGAAATACTTGCTAAATTGGAACCGAACTTTGTTAGAATGGACCTTAGGTTGGTACCTTACAGATTTATATTCCGTAACCCCAACTGCCATCCATGATGGCTGCCTCAGTCGAACTTAGTTAAATATAGGGAAATTCATTAAAAAATCTTCTGATCTGGAACTGTTTACTCAATTTGAATCAAACTTTGGTGGAATGGTCCTTAGGTAATCTTCTTTCGGAATGGTTTCCGATGCCAACTGCCCTTCCAAGATGGCCGTCTCAGGCGAACTTAGTTTAACATATGACCCTAGCTGGTGGAAATTTATGTAAAAATCTTTTCGTCTGTAACTTTTTTTAAAAATTGGAACCAGAGTTTGGTGGAATGGTCCTTAGATGTGTCCCTTTCAAAATTATATCCCACATAAACTATTTTCCACCAACCAAGATGGCCGCCTCAGCCAAACTTAGTTTAATATAATAACCTATGGGAAATTGGGGATGGTCCTTAGGTGGGTCCCTGAACTTTCAATAATATATCCGATTACCACAGCCGCCGCCAACCAAGACAGTCGCCTCAGCCGAACTAAGTTTAACCTATGACTCTATGCGAAATTCATTAAAAAATCTTTTGTCTGGAACAAATTGCTCAATTGGAATTGGTGGAATTGTCCTTAGATGGGTTTCTTTCAAAATTTTATCTGATGAAACCGTCCACCAACCAACTGAACTTTAACTAGGACCGTATGGGAAATTCATTTAAAAATCTTATTATCTTGAACTAGTTTCATAATTGAAACCAAACTTGATTGAATGGTACATAGGGGGGTCCCATTTAAAAATTATATTCGACGACCCCCACCTGCCTACCAAAATGATGCTACAGCCAAAATAAGTTGAACCTAGGAACCCATTGGAAAGTCGTTAAAATTTTTCTTGCATGGAACTACTTGCTTTTTTGGAACCAAATTTTGGTGAATTGGTCCTTATCTGGGTCTTTTTCAAAATTGTATCCGATGACCCAACCCACTAACCAAGATGGCTGCCTCAGTCGAACGTAGTTTGATAAAAGGACTTTACAACATTATCATTTAAATTCTCATTGTCAATAATGGCTTGCTCTATTGGAACCAACGTTATATCGAATGATTTCAATGCCAACTTTGTCTTGGCAACTGTATATCAAGTAAGCGATTACAGGCCCCTAGGTGCCTCTGGTTTCCGATAGCTTTTATAACAACAACAACCATCGTATCGATGAAATCAAGTTTGGAAGCACAAGTCCTGGATTTTCTATCAGAAATATATATACTCCTTATGCAAGTATGGCTGAAATGATTCTACACATGAAAGGGAAAGTCATAATTGGAAGCTCTAAGTAGTCGCTTTTGTCATTCGTCCCTTTTACACACCTTTTAGATGAAAGTCAAGATTTAAAACCGAACTTTCATATTATGTCTTGATTTAAAGTTAAATTGGATTTTTTGCAATCGACCCATTCTTTCGGATTTTTAATTATTTAGTGAAAATCCACCTCTATGACAGAACGTGAAACTAAAACAATCTGGTAAGCTTTTCTTAATGTTTCATTAAAATCTTCCATTTATATTTGATTTTATCCTTTAGTAAAAATTTTATCGCTTTTCAGCAAATGACAGACATTTGTGTTTTAGTAAATTTTAATTTTGTTGCCTTTAAATATTGGGTGATGTTTTTTTATTATATTTACACGTCAGACCATGCAACAAGGGACAAACATCAGGAAAAGGAGAAGCAACCAGGAAGAGCAAAAGGAAAAACGGTAAATAGATATACGTTCTTTGTAATGTTAGTGTACTTTTAAAAATATGTAGACGATCGCATAATAGAAACAGAAATGACCAAACGCAGAAAACATTTACAATGATAGAATATTTTAAACACAGGCCACAATCCACAAGAAACCCGACAAAACACAAATGAAAGACAAATGACAAACACCAACAACGATAGGAACTCGCAATAGACAGACTAACAAAAATAAACTGTAGGGTTAAACCAGTTTCTTTGGGCACTGATAGTAAGTAGTTTGTCCTATTCTATTTTGTATATACTGAGTATATTATTTGGGTTTTTTTCAGAAAAACCAAGCAGATCTTCGCCAAGAAAGAAGAAAAGAAAAAAAAAGAAACAGTGAAAGCTGGTCATCTACAGTTTGGAAACAGACTTTCCAATTTTACTTTTTTTGAACCTAGCTTATCGTCTTAAAACACTTTGGAAAATCTTATTATGTAAAAGAGATTGTAATATATCAAAAGTCTGCAATAAAGAGAAGCAACAACAGAAAGGTCAAGTTTTGTAATCTTAATTGAAACAGCTCCAAATATGTATTGATGGAACAACGTAATGTTAATCTTGTGCATTTTCAAGAAATTTATGCAATGGATTTGTTAGAAATTACTGAAATGCAATGGTTCAGTTCCATAATATTATTAGTACTAAGATGTCCAGAATTCTACAACAGACTTCGCTTGTAATAGCTTCTTACACATTTTTCAACAACAGACTTTTCTCATACTATTTTTCCACAACAGACTTTCCTCATACTTTAGACGTCATACACATTTTTTCACAACAGACTTTCCTCATACAACAGACGCCACATTCATTTCCCTTTACACTTCCTCATACTAAAAAACTCATGCACATTTTCCTCATACTATAGATGTTCTACCTATTTTTCCACAACACGCTTTCATAATGCTATAGAAGCCATACACATTATTTCTTTAAGATAGTTTCTTTGTTATATACATCCAATCACATTTTTCCACAATAGTCTTTCCTTATTAATGTAGAAATGAACATCTATACACATGATACACAACAGTTTAGGTTGAGGGCAATTGTAAAGTTGATACTCAAACAACAAACACACATCTTTTCACAGTGGTTGTACATTTTATATAAAGATGTGCTTTGGAATAAATGCCCATAAATGCACATTCATGGTGCTGTCCTCACGTGGATGACTCATTGAAACACTCTGGGCCTTCTGTCCCATGAAATGAAGCAAGTTTTGCTTACAACCAAAATTCGACGTTTAGAACAACATTCACATTAATACACATTAAAAGGAAAATTTATTCGTTGTTTGCTCATTTTGGTTGTATCAAGGTATATTTGAGATCATCTGTAACAGAAAACTATATAATTGCCTTAACGAACAAGCCTTTCATCTTTTGATATACGATGATGCAAGAAAAAATGCACTTAACAATTTTCTTATAACCTTAAAAAAACTTTTTTTGGCCTTTCTAGGGCTGGGAGAGAATCAAATTTTGTATCATGAAGTTACAGTTACCATAATTACGCTATGGATGTTCTATTACAAATTATGTTGGTTGTGCAAAGGATATAGTCTGCTTCATAAGAATAAAGTCAGAAATTGGCGGTAAGAGGAGAGCACTTGGGGTCACATGTATGGTCTTAAAAACAACAAAGTTTAATGTTCTTGCATATGTGATTTTCAGGGGGTTTTGTGAGAATTACAATGAATCCGGTTTAGAGATAATTAAGAGACGTAGAGTGCTTGCAAATCCAGAGCACCTGACTCTTCTTCAATTTTGTTTAAAGGTTTTTGTTTCTTGGAGTGGACTATGAATGTAATCTCTCTTAAATTGGAACTCCGATTTATTGGTTCTGGTAATAAAAACGCAAACAAGCGGAGACAAAACAAGGAAATCTTGATTTGTTTTTCAATAGATTTGCAAATTCTATCCTTTTACAATGCTATATTTACTGGATTTAGTTTTGTTTGGTATGTAGTTGTCTGTTGTAGGTGTTCCTATGCACATGACAAATGAAAAATACAGGAGGATATAAAATATTTACTACATCATATTCATGGCACACTGGACAGAAAATACTCGCTTGTGAAAATGCATTTTGTGTCAGCTCATATTATTTAACACAGCCCAATCATAACCACGTCAAAAAATAATTATTCTAAGTTTAATATGAAAATGTCATTGACTCATGTAAAGTATCAATTTGACTTAATTTATATGCTATTAAATTTCCTAGCACAACCTCCGTTGAGCCTAAAGCTTGAAAAGATTTGACTTCTTGTCAGCCCAATATGAATATTCGCCAGCCAAATGTTCTTAAAATGTCTAAAATACTTACATAGAAAAAGGATATGTCGTATGATTGTACATGGAACAGCTATCCAAAACGTGTAAATCTCAAACTTCTACAGGTTGATATAAGGCCTTCAATAGTGGACACATGTCCACATCCTACGGCTAACTGTAAAAGACCTTATCTGCTGGCTGAATATCAATAAAATAACTGTACAAGAATACATGTAGCTCGCCTAAAAATAAACTTTTTAGCTTTCCTTTAATTAAAAAGAAACATATTTTCTTTCTATTGATTTGTGAATGATTTATGCTGATAGTCATGCATGTTTGCAAATATTATATAGATTATCTGTTTAACAACCGACTAAGGGTTTTCAGGGGGCACATAAATAGTATCTATTAATTGTATAAACTGGCTGTAGCACAAATTTGTGAAGTTAAGAGAAGCAGGTTTCGCAGCCATCCTCACAAGCTGATGCGCAGACATTTATCTTGACTTCTAACCATCGCAATTATGATCTTTTAGTACAAATGATTGCCCCGCAACAGTGCAAGAACGGAGAATGTAGTCATGAAACAAGGACAGTACAAGGTTACTCGCATCGATATGCCAAACATTTCGATTCTGAAAAGAGCTTCTTTTTTTCAAGGAAAAAAACCGTATCATCTACAAGCTACATAATAAATCATCAAATTAAAACGATCACTGAAGTCGACAAACTTTTACGAAGTCAACAAACTCTTACGTATACCTCACCAATTAGCTTGCTTAAACCAAAAATATCCAAGTTCCATCTAGATATTATTGCTGACTTGAATCATTTTCTGCTGAAGAGGTTAATATCTAAATACTATCAGACAAAGAGCGCACAAAAATAAAGACAAGATACACATTTGTTAGTGAATCAAACAAACCAAAATAAACAAACACGGTGTAAAAGAAAGAACATATAATATATGCATGTACCAATGAATCCCTTTTGAAACTAATGTCAAGTTTTTATTATTTGTTCACCATTTTTTCAAATTATTAGGTCGATTGTCGTATTTAATGAAAATTTCATATTTTGTATTTAAGTGGCCGTTTACAGCTTCCGTTATGGTATGGACTCCGGTTCATTATTGAAGACCGTAATTTGGCCTGTATTAGTTCGACTATTATTTGATGGATGACTTTCTCATGGACAATCGTGCCACATGTCCTTTTTTATATTGTTTTTAGACAAATATGTTTGTTTAATTTCAATACCATAGTATCAATAACAAGACCACTAGAAAAACCAGATAAGAAAACCTATGGCTTTCACAAGATTTTTGTCTGATGGCTAGTTTTATAAATTCTGAAAACCACATTTTTGTGAAAAAATGCTAGCTTTGTATTCCGGATAGAATCCATTCAAATGTTTTATTTAATAGAATTTTATTATTTAATTATCCTCTCATATCATCCGGAAAGCCTTATCTGCAATTTCATTATAAGAATTTTGCTTGACAAAGTCTAGCCATACCTATTTCTTAGGTAAGGTAGAAAATAAACATATTCCATATTTATGAGCAAGAGTATATTTGCAAATACCCTTTCGCTGACATTACTAACCATTCAAGAACAAAATGTTCGAAATATAGTGTCTTTTTGTAACTGAATAAAATGATCAATTTTAATTTGAAATGCAAGAATGTGTAGTTTTAAATGTTCATGTAGTACGGGTCACTCTATGGCTTTTTTAAAATTTTGTTCTCTTTGCAAGACGTCACTTTTTTATTTAGTTCGACCCGACCAGGGATCGTTCACACGACCTTCCGCACTCAAGACGATCACGTTTACCATTACACCATCATGCGGTCCGTTACAGTTTGAACTTGGTGGGTGGAACAAAAATGTATACTGCTTAACCCTGCCACATACTTTTTGTCCTGTCCAAAGCCAGGAATTTGTAATCCGGTGGATGGCATTGATTTTATGTTTTGGTGTTAGTTGTTTAACATTGAATACATATTTGGCCCGTATGTCGTTGTATTTGAAAGTTGTCATATACTGTATTTTTGTGGCTTGTTAGAGCTTGCCTTGGGATTTAGATATGTGTCTATAATTGAAGGCATAAGGACAATCTGTTGATGTTTGTCACATTTTGGGTGACTGTCTCATAAACAATAATACCACATATACTTTTCTTAACTATCCAGTAGACATAATGGGAGTTGACAGTTGGACAGTAAACATTGGGTTTTTGAAACGTGTTCTGAAGCACAGGTACAAGACTCAACAATTACTCAAATCATTTTATTTAAATGTATGCTTAAGGTGCTTAATTTATAAATGAAAGCTAAAATAGTGCTTTAACAATAATGAATGTAAATTACATTATTGCAACCTGTGTTGTTTTTTTAAAGTTAGTGTCTACAAGTCAGGGAAGTAATAAATTATGTCAGGATTCACCATAGGCAACATAGGAAGTCTATTAATCCTCTTACCAATATCATCATGAGATTGTCATCATGTTAATAGAAATGATAAATAATTGTTCAAAAATATCCAAAAGATTAATTTTTTTAATCCAATAAAAATCATAAAGTTAAATATGATCAATTTTATTATTATTTTTTGTGCAAAATCCTCATTTTATCAGTGTAGACCAAATGGGCATTATATATTTCTGAAAGGGTAGACCAACTGGGAATGGTCAAATAGTGGACGAACAAGGAGAAGACCAACTTGGAAGTAGCGCATGACAATTAACTTTTTATATCCAATTAGAAATCACAGCTTTCCGAACCGCTGTGATAAAAATGTTTCTTCCATACAGCTTTAGTCTGTGCTAACACACAGCTATACTCATTATTTCTATGCCCCGCCTTAAGGCGACGGGGGCATTAATTTTTAAATAAACCTGGATGATGGACTGGCAATATCTACAGTTCCAACTCTTTGTGATTTAAATAAAATTTTGAAAAGTCAATTCGTTGGATTTTTTGCGGGATCGCGAAAAACTGACTGTCGTTTTTGTTCATTTTTAAATTATGCACATGTCAATATCAATATCTTTATTCTCATCACCATCTACATAGATACAGAGAAATAGACAAACATAAGAACAAATATATACACAATGTATACAAAATATCCATAAATATTTACAATACAGACATATCAGATTTGTTGTTATACAAGTTAGTCAGGGGAACTCACTCCTTTGTTTACGATTTTTATAAATTTACATAAATTTATAAGAATTTGTTTATTACTAGAAGACATAATTTCTTTAAAGCACAAAATCTTTTTTTAGTTTAATAATATTTTATTGCAAATAAACAATAGGATTGAACACAAGTTATTCCAACTTATATAAGTCCTCTCCTTACAAGATATGCACATACATTTAAACAGCAAAGCATACACATTATATATCAACTTTAAGTAATTCAAAGTATTTTGTGATAAAAAGGGGAAAAAGCATAATAATACAAGAGAGAGCAAATAAAATAATAAACTGTCTGACTTGCACCTTAAAACCTTTTAGTTTGTTTAATATAAAATCGAACTTTTTCAAAAATAAACGAATTATACTGATCATCATAATCATCATTACCAAACAGAAAAATTTCAACATTAATATCACTATCATTAAGACCTGCTACCAAGGCTATTCTTTGGTTCAAGTAAAGTGGACATTCTAAAAGATAATGAAATGCATCTTCAAAAGGCGATCCGCAGTTACATTTTGGACTGTTTATAACATTTATCCGTTTAAGATCTGCATTAAATGTACTACACTGAAATCAATAATACTGTACTAAATATAAATTCCAGTCAAAATTTGTTCTTGATCTTTTAATTGGATAAGTCATATCATGCTGAGTAAGCACTAATTCACTGAGAGAAATTATCAAGATCGAAAAGTTTTTAATGATTTTTACCACTATAGCTCTCTGCTCAAACACATTTGCAGTTGAAATAATTCAATTTTATGAAATAAAGGTGTATCGTCAAGCTTATTCATTTAACTTTAACCTTGATTCTCATGTTTGTTAATTGATATCCTTGTTTGGACTTTTGTAAGCCTGTCCAGTTATAATTTGATTTTCACCACCATTTCCCAGGAAGAATACAGGATCAAGGAAATTTCAGCAAACCTACCAACTTCTAAATGCCTATTGGGGATTTTATGCAGAAGATGCATCTCTGCATTCCAAAAAAAATACATTAAAGGGTCCTTTAAACTGAACCATATTTCATTTTTAAGCTTTTATGTTATGTCGAGACTATTATATTTAAGTATTGAAAAAATAAATTAAAATGCAATTTATAGTTTTCAATTTGAGAGTCGATGGAGATTTTCCCAGAGAATATGCTTTAGTAATATGCGGTTAATTGCAAAATTGTGGTCCACTTAACAGAAATCCTTCGTAGCATTCTCATTCTGAAAGTGTAAGCCAAGAAATTTCCCTGTGTAAAGGTGCGTGTCTTTCCTGTAATGTGTTTCTTAGAAAGGACTATTTCATGATCATCAACGTGTGTTATTCCGTCCTCGGAATTTATCATAGGGAACAATTTAGGGCACTTTTCATATTTTCTTTCTTGGTCTTTATTCATATATATATTGCCTTTACTTATTTCAATAAAAAAGTGCATTTACTGTTCCGTTAAGTCAGTTCATTGTAAAAACTTTTAATACAAAATTCTTGTAATAATGATAACTCTTGTTGTCAGGGGCAGATTCAGGCCAGCACATCCCACCCTCTTAAGTTTAACCCTTGCAATTGTCGCAGCTTGTCTGGGTTTGCGAAGACATATTAGTGCACAGCAGGGGTTTTGCAGGATCTTTCTAGTAGACTATATTGTCCTCCCATTATTTTGTAGATCTGGTTCTCTGTCTCCGTGATATTATAAAATATTATTAATAGATGAGCTTTCATAATCTCATTTAATTTTTTACAGGGAAGGATCGGCGGAGACAACCAATACACATGAACCTTCACCAAGGCACAAAGACGTCTCACCCGTTTTTCCACGATGGACGTGCACCAATTTCACCCATTGACCATCCAAAACGAATCAGATTTTCTTTTGATCAAAATCCTAGTCCAAGTTTATTCGATAAAAATCAAAGTCCAAACTTGGAACTTTTGATTGGAAATACATCATATTATCATCCGAAATCACCATCTTTTGAGGAGGACAGTGGTTCCACTTCCGGTGTACTTACGATGGATGAAGAGATTCATAGCGTGCATTTTCAAAATAATGTAGTCTGATGAAATCAGATTTTCCCAAAAATAAAGTCTGTGATATTTTTTAAAAGATTGACAGTTTCATACATTTGAATCATTAATCACTTGAAACATTTTTATGACAATCGGCATCCGACCCGAATGCTTATGAACAGATAGATCATTAAAAGAACCTAGTGATCACCGAAGTTACCATGGAGTGGTGTACACAAAGTCCATAAGCAGTTATATCCGAATATGGATAACGCTTAGTCTGCAGTGCTTATAGGTATGTTCTATATATATAAAGACGAAGTCTGTATTAAGCATTAAATTTGTGCTTTTCTCCTCAACAAAACTTCTTAAAAAAACAGCACACTGACTACACAATGACCACAAGTTCTTGGACAGATGTATGCAACATGCGATATTCTTAAAAACACCTTTTTATCCCAGCCAGGGCTGTCTTTTCTTCATCGTCAGTTTATATTTCAATGTAAAAAATATCCAAGCATTTAGTTAAATCAGAAACGCACATGAAAAATGAAAAAATACATACGCGTAAAAGGGAGAAAATGAGTTATTCCGAAGTAAAGGACTTCTGTTTACTGAAATCAAGTACAGTGACAAAAGCCTTGCAATAAGTCTACCAACAGAGGAGTTATTTAAAAATATAAAGTACGTCTACAAAAATTTAGTACTATCGTCAAAATCGTTAAGATGTTATGCAATGCCACATTAGTATTTCTGTAAAGTAACGGCGAGATTGTCCATATTTGCGCAAACGGAAGCAAGTTCTGACAACAGTGTCGTACAAGTATCTCTATTCTTTATAAATTAGTTTATTTTATGAAATTGTAAGTTTCAAGATTTTTATTAGTCTTTTAACCTAATGCTTCCATAAAATTTTGGATGGGATATCCCAGCGATTGCTACCAAACTTTGAAAGTATATTTCTCTACCTGTGGTAAAATTTTGTAACCTGTGACTACGATATCAATGCTGTAAGATAAGAGAGCGTCTGTTATATTGTGATAAGGAATTGGGGGTTTATTGCTTTTTCATAATGAATGTAAACAAGGCTAATAACGCATTTATATTTCTTACTTGCAGGTTATGGTACCTTTGGATGCTGGCAATAATGGCTTAATATATGGAAGTATAGCAGATAAAGTAGAAAATTGGAGATAATCATTTTCATTGTGTCTGTTCATATTTATGTACTTCATAATTCGTTTCGCTTTCTCAAAAAATAATCTTTCATTATTGATACTTATATATCCAGAATTTACCCCACCAAAGTAATCCATATAACTGAACGAAATGTAGGTTTAAAGCATATGTCTGGACACTAGGCTTGATTTCCACCAGTGTTTCCGGTTTTGATAATTTTCAAAGTACATGTATAATATTTCAAATTTGTTCCAGCAATTTGCATCTTCCCATTATATTCATTTCAACAATCTACCTCTTAAAACTATACTCAAATACTCTATCACTATCAGTATTATTTACACCTCAATGGTACCTCTTCGACTGTTATTTGGTAGATGGCTTTCCCGGGGACAATCATGTCACATCTCCTATTTTTATATTGGTAAAACGGTTCTGATGGAAGTGACACTTCCCTATTTATATTTTGAGGAGCAGCCATTTGATTTTAGGGGACATGGTAGTGACTTTGGACCTTGTCTGTTTTTCAAACATTTTTGATCCGGCATATTTTCAGCACAATTACAGTCAAAATTTGTATCTTTGGTATTTATCTTGAACATGTTAAATAAGGGGAGAATTCTGTTTGAGACCTTTTAGGGAAATCTGTAGGAGACTAGGTGTCTGGTAAACTTTCAGGACTAGAATTTCATAGAATAGGGGTTTTTTTAAGTTTTTGGTTATACTGGTATCTATTAGGAAATCAAATACCAAAACAAGGCATGTTAAGCAAAAGGATTTTTTGTCAATATTTCCGTAAAAATTCCGTTAAGAACCACTTTTTATTGTCCCAGGAGAGCAATCGGATAAAGTAAAAACCGACATTGCATTAATCATACACAAATAAGAACACTTCATCAATCTTCTTGTGTTTCTTTGGACACAATATTAATCTACACTCCAACAGGACAAATTAAATTTTCTGTAGTTTCCATTGATTACCAGAGATATTAGTCAAGATGGACATTCAAAGTGCAAAGTGAGTCATGGTCAGAGAAATTTTAATGCACGTTATATTCTTAAAAGTTTGTGCATTTGTCATCATTTGACCGTTTAAGTCTTGAATGTTAGTACTGAATATTTACGTCTTAATTGACCATGTATCCTAGAAATGGATACGTCTTTTAGCATTGGACAGAATGCCTACTTTCAGTTTTAAAAATATTATTTCACACACTTGCCAAGGGCTTGTGCAATATTGTATAAACAATTATGAAAATTAAATATGAAATATCTTGTATATTGGTTTTGTGTCTGCTTTGATTTAATAAACCAGTTTCTTGTAGAACATTATCCGATAGATCCACATGGCGTCTTCAAGGATGAGTTTACAATTCTTTAATTTAATGGCGATAAGATATAATGATTTTGCTAATTGTTTAAGTGTACCACCGCCATGGTTTTAATTTTTGTGGAGGCAACGTGCAAAAATCTTCACGTTCAATTAAAACCAGAAACCACTTTTACAAGTTGAAGACGGAAAGTTATCCTTCTGGAAGACGGTTTCATTATAAAGGAGATTAATATTTGATGAAAATGCGAAATGTCTTATCATGATACATTTTGAAATCATTTTCAGAGGCTTTATGAAAATCTGTTCATTCTTATTTACGTCTAACTGGCATGCAAACAAAAGTACCATTTTGAAATATGTTTATGACGATATCTTTCTAAGTATCCCATTGTGCCGACAAGTTTTCAATTTTTCGCCTACTTAATGGGACTAAGAAACAGATACTTGTAAAAATAAGATGCAAAAAACAAAACATAATCAGAGTTAGATCCAAGGGGAGCCGGAACTCATTTGAAAATGCAAAAATGATTTTTAGCATTTGTTTTGCATGCCGGTTAGTATGGTTTTGCAGGTTCCGTTTTCAAAAGTCAGATCCACTTGTGTACTAGTATGTGTTGGCAAGTGCCCCCCTTTTTTCAAAAAGTCTGAATCCGCCGTTGTCATGTGCAAAAGTTGCGAAAAGGAATGCTGATTATTGTTGTATTTTGGTCTTAGGCTAGAACACCAAGTAATTCAAAATGAGAAAAATATGTTGTCTCTTACATTTAGGGGTGAAATGTTTATTTTTCGAACTTTGTTATTCATATGTAGATACAAATGTAGGTTTTTACGGATACAAACAAATAAGTAAACTTCTCGAATTATAACCCGCGTTAAATTTCACATTTTATGACGTTGTTAAACGATAAAAGATTAAATTATATTTTTTTATAAAATGTTACGCATGTTACAGACAAAATTTTCCGAATAGGCATAATTAACGTATAAACATATTTCATTTTAAGCAAAATAGTATATTGAGCTTACAAGAAAACTATAATTTCAACGGTGACGGTCCACTAGTCCGAAGGCCCGATAGTCCGAAGGTCCGATAGTCCGAAGGCCCGATAGTCCGATAGTCCGAAGGCCCGATAGTCCGAAGGTCCAATAGTCCGAAGGTCCGATAGTCCGAAAGCTCATAGTCTGACAAATTCCCGAAGTCGCATAAACACATCAAGTTGCATGAAGGCAGATCACACAGTACCTGAGGACAAAACTTCGACATAAAAATCCCCCTGGTCAATGAAGCATGGAACGTAGGTTGAGCTGACCAGATAACAGATTCCGACTCATCCACATATCATGGTGTATGATGGTGTTGTGAACATCGTAAATGTTAAAAAAATACCGATTTAAAAGATTATCTGGGTTTGTGAAGCCAAAATAAATTGGTATGATGTTGACATACTTTCCATGATACATATCCACACCAGATTACATAATTGTGGTAAATATACATGTGGTATCAGAAGGACCCAAAACCGATACAAAGTCAATGGGTTATAAAACTGAGGTGCTTCGCAAGCGCAGCATGATACGACCGCAGCACATTGAAATGTGAAAGGTGAACAAAATACCCTTTGGGTAAGTGTGGACACGGTATTTTGTTGGACACTATAATGTGCTGGACACAGTATAGAGCTGGACACAGCGATATGACTGGAGAAAAGATCATTTTGACTCATATTATCCTCAAAACGGGTGTCACTTTGTTAATTTTTTCATAAGAAATCATACAGGAAAAAAACCATCGTATTAAAAAAATACAATTTAATCACATTACACGTGGTTGAATTCCTCTCCCCCACTACTTCAACCCCTTATAACTCAACAACGGTATAAGATAGAGAAAATCTGTTGACATACATCTGAAAGCTAAGCTCTCATTAAGAGGAATCAAATGCAAAAACCCCCCATCAAAATCGGATGAAAAATAAAAATTTCTTACCTCCTGAAAAATCACAGTTTTTTAACCCCTTGACCCCTTTTATACAAAAATCGGTAAAAGCTACAAAAAATGCTTGAAGTAACTTTAGTTGCATTTTTCATGAGGAATCAATTGGCAAAAACCCATCAAAATCGGATTAAAAATAAAATTTTTCCATATTAAAAGAAATTGACTTCCCCCTCCCCCACTGCTTTGAACCCTTTTAGCTCGAAAACGTTACCAGGTAGAGATAATCCGTTAACATAATACCGAAAGCTCTCATTGAGAGGAATAAAATGAAAAAAAAACCATCAAAATCGGATGAAAAATAAAAATTTCTTGTCTCCT
>JAULBM010300289.1:0-14871 GCA_032357055.1 Geukensia granosissima
TTTGTTGGCCATGGTCTTGTCTGTCCTCGACTTAACGATTTCTGTCTGCCCCTTTGGTATCTTCGAATTCCTATAAAATATCAAGTTATGTACAATTTGGACTATCTTTTAATTACATGATGTGTTTTTGTTAGTTAGTCTAACAGTGAAATATTTACTATTTTACATGAAGATTACATTTATAGAAATGTTTTACTCAGGGATTTTGTTATTTTATCTGTATTCTAATAGATGATTGTTATCTTTTTATTCATTGTTAAACATTTATAGAAAAGTTGTACTCAGGGATGTTGTTATTTTATCTGCATTCTAATAAGATGATTGATATCTTTTTATTCATTGTGAAATTCTCTTTCTCTGTATGTTAAGTTTTAGGATTTTTGTATGAAGTTGGTTCTTGATCTGATATTTTTTGGACATTTCAATTGTCAGTTTTTTGTGATATCAGTATCTTTCAAATTGTATTTAACTTAATGATATGTAAAATCTTTTGACTTGATAGCAGAATGATTTTTTTTTGTATCAACATTTTTAGTAGCTGATTAATTTTATTGTTCCTTGAAAATATTAGAAGCAAGATATTCTATTATTTTTTGTTTTTCGCTTTGTTTTTCAATTATCTTAAAAGTTCCTGAACGAAGATATATCACATTAGATGTTGCTTACAATTTAAATCCACACCATCTGAATATTGCTTTAACTAATAATATTAAATTTATCTTTTTATTGTTTGATTAAAAGAATAATAACCCTGTTTTCTTGGTTCAGTTTAAGACGGGTTTTCTTGTGTCCATATTGGTCCCTAATTACTTGTGTCTGGACACCCATTGTTTTTATCCATGTTAAAAGTTTCAGTTTCATATTTTTTCATAAAGGAGGAAAACCAATCGTCTCCAAACCAAAATTTGTACATGGATAGTTAATGATATAAACTGTAGAGTTCAGATGTGCATTTTGAACACTACCGTAAAATTTCTGTTAAGTCTCAAGTTGAATGTTCAGTATGGGCGGCAAATGGTCTAGATAGTTGACTTGAAGCTGCCTACTCACATCACTGTAGACTATTACCTATATGGCTTTCTATCATACGAAAAGGATGTACTCGACTCAATTAAAAATGCATATGATATGTTTTGTCAGTTACAAACCCAGTGTCTGGGCACTCAAGCTGCTTCCTCCAATGAAAATGACCAACCTAATGATTGGACAAATGCTGAATGATAACTGAAATAATTGAATATCATAGTCCACTAAGACAAAAAAGAGAAACTCGAAAAAAACAATAATGAAAATAAAAGGATCAGAACCTTGATCACTCCGGGTATCCGGAATCAACGTCCTAGGAGGGATCCAATGACCGTGGAGCAAAAATCAAGGAACATGGTTTTAGAAGGGAAGAATTATTGATTTTTCAAATATTTTTTACATTTTTCCTTTTGACATATTTAGTTGATGAACTATGCCATTATGAAGCTTTATTTTAAAACAATGGTTGTGAAAATTGATGAAAGATTAACAATGATATTAAACATTGAAATGAAAAATTTCATTTCAAAACACGTACGTAATTATAAGTTCAAAACACAACAACATCGAAGTGTCTGCTTCCTTGTGTCGTTTTTTTTTTCTATCAAATGAAAGATTGATATATACCTAATTATTTATTAAAAGATCAAAACTGAATTGCCATCAGTCGCGTCAAAATTTTAGTTGAAAACGATGTTCCTTGATTTTGCTCCACAGTTGGTTAATCCCTCCAAGGACGTTGGATCCGGATATCTGGTGTGTTGACCTCCTTGCTAAGGTGGCATTAAACCTCAAACAAATAAAATAGTTAGGTGTTTTATGTATTGTCACACCACGTCAAGGATTAGGGGAGATCTAAGCGCACACAAACGGCATGTACTGAAACCCGGACCGGACTCCGGACCCGGACCTACGTCTGAAACCTGGACCCGGACTAAATCCCGGACTGGAACTTTGTTGCATTATGTATATATCATATACTTTTAAAGAACCTTTTCTGTACAAACGTTTCTATGGGTATACATATAGCCTATATATGTATCTGTTAATTTGTGCCACTAAGTTTTCTTGTATTGTCTTATTACATCGGAGATTGGTATACCATTACGTGCTATAGTAGTCTCAGAATACACTAATAAAACTATCAGTGATCGAAGAAATAATATATGATATAGTATATAACTAAAAGTTGTTATTTCCTTGACCTCACTTTTCAAAAACTGTTTTGTCGGGATGATACTTACTTCAAAATAGATAAAAGTTTTTGGTGGTCTGTTAAATTTTTTATCTTCAATTAAATAAATTAATTTAATAATAAGAGTATATCGTCCTGCTTAGGGCTTTATTTTATTAACAATTGTATATGAAACGTTTTTCTTTTTTAATATTACACGCTTTGCCGAGTCGTTTCTCTCTTGGTATTTTGTATTGCCTGTCCTTTTCAAATTCTAAATGATGCAAATTTTCCGATGAAAAATACATGTAGTATTATTAGTTTCAGGAACTTTTTGTTTCTATAAAAACTATTTGTTTTCATCTATAATATTAATTTTTGTTTCATGAACAATTAATATAATGTAACTTCCTTCTTTAATTACTATGTCCTGGGCAAACTAAAATATTAATTTACCATAAATTCTTATCCGGACTCGTCCCGGACTGGACCCGATTAATGCATCTACTAACCGGGACTCACCATTTTCAGCTTTAGTAATAAATTTGCTGCATTTAACTCCGACTTGACTTAATAACCATACGCGATTTATTTATTAATAACCCAAACCTTGCCTTTATACGAATACTGAGTGTTATATTAAAAATCCGGACTCGACTGTGACAATGGTGACTAAATTCATAAACCGGGCCCGGCCTTAGTCTCTTTGCTGACTGATAAATTCATATCCCGGACCCAGGCTTTGTTCCAACGCTGACTGATATATCCATAACAGACACGGCCTTTTCTCCAATGCTGGCTCTTATATCAAAAACGCAGACCCGGCTTTTCTTCCAATGCTGACTCTTAAATCCAAAACGCGGACCCGCCCTTTGTCCCAATGCCAACTACAATATTACAATAATATAATATCAATCTTTTGGGAAAGAACCTTAATCTTGGTAGATTGTTTATCCTAAAGTCCGGAATATTGCGTTAAATGACATAATCCACACCATGAGTTATTTTCTGAATCCCCTTTTTAAATTGATCATATAGTCAAATAACATATTGCGTTCTGAAAAAGTACATTCACCTTGAATTATATTGTGTATAGCCAATACACGGAAGATTAAATTACCTATTTATCAATTCAGGTCAGGGTCGTTACCTTAAACGACCTATTTATCAGCTCAAGTCAGGGTCCTGGTGACCTTAAATGACCCCGGACCAGTGCTACATGAACCAACTTAATATTGAATCAATTACACGTTTCTCGTGCTAAATTAATAACATTTTCCGCCGAAACTGAATTCACGTTGAAGAGATGAAACATTTCATACAACATTGTCCAATCAGAAACAACAGAAATGGAATTTGTTACATGCATTTTTAATTTCGGTAGGTCCTGTTTGTGATCAAATCATGTAATATAAATGGAAATGCTATGGATGTAATGGTAAAAAATATATTTTTCAAATAGTATTTATATATTTTATCAATCTTGTGGTAACAACATTAATCTTGGCGGATATATTTGCAAAATGCTGGAATACTGCCTTCAATGACATAATAGCCCTAGCGAATTTCTTTTCATGTTGATCATATAGGCAAATACCATATCATAAAAAATACTCGGGAAAAGCACATTCATCATACATTATATGGTGTATAGCCATTACACGAATGGTTTTATTTATCGACTCAGGTCCGGGACGTTACCTTAAATGACCTATTTATCAGCTCAAGTCCGGGTCGTGACCTTAAATGACCCCGGACCAATCAGTAATCTTTAGACATTCTGGGATTAGACATTTTGGAACAAACCGAAATACTAACCCCATTTCATAGTCTTGTCTATGTTGGCCAAAATGCGCGCTTCACGTAGAATTTGCAACCTGGTCCGGTTATGAAAGTCCGTATCCGTGAAATCTTTTGTTTTGATTTCTAACTTAGTCGACAAAATGTCGGCAACTCAATTTTTGTAATTTCCTTTCCCGGATGTATATTTTATATTTCTGTATTTTGCATTCCATTCGATATCTAACAAAGCCGACAATTACCTATGTCAATTTGCTAATTCACATTTGATATAGCTTTCACTGGTTATCATTTTATTGGTCGAATCAACATAAGTTCTAACATCACACCTGCTAATTACCTAACAAGTGTCGTAAATGTACAGGTACATGTAGATAATGGAAATCGTAATGATTTATTGTATGTTAATAACGGACCCCGGTAAAAATTCTAAAACCTGCCTAATACATGTAATAATGATAAAATAGTTTAATAAACAAAATTCTTTGACCTATATCCAAATACAAACGAGTTATATTTTTACACGATAAGCTGGAATATGCTGATATTTCGGGTCCGGGATTTAGTCCGGGTCCGGGTTTCAGACATAAGTCCGGGTCCGGAGTCCGGTCCGGTCCGGGTTTCAGTACATACCGTAAAGCATTTGTCAATTTGCAATGAACATTTTCCATAATTAGTCAACATGGTCAATTAAACCTCGTGTTCGATATCTCACTGGTGAATTATTTCCCCACCCAGTTGTCAGACTTGTCTGACATAAAAACGGAAATTGCACTCTTAGTTATCCCTGCCCTCGGATTCGGATTCCCATCTCGTTTTGTTTGGAATTTGAGCGCCTTTTTTGGCTTTGTTTGAACCGTTGACTTCCTATGTTTCGGTTCTTATGCTACTGATGAGGGGTTTCTCCTTGAAATGTACTTATTGCGTACCCAAAAGTTTTCATATTAATCAACATGGGTAATTTTGTGTTTTGAATTAATAAGCTACCACATTTAAGCCAGATTTGGGCCCTGACAATATAAATCACAGCAGGGGTCAATCTTTATATTCACATGTGTTATGTATTTGCTTTGCATTTACATATATACAAGATTTGAAATATTGTACAGTTTCTGAAAACTGTTGGAAAAATTCGTTTTTTGCACCTCATAGAAGAAAACTAGATTGAAGTTTAGACTGCTATCTCACACGAAGGAGAATTATTCATTAAAATCAATAATATAAATTTAACATACTATGTTAATCCCTGATTT
This sequence comes from Geukensia granosissima, assembly GCA_032357055.1. Taxonomy (NCBI): domain Eukaryota; kingdom Metazoa; phylum Mollusca; class Bivalvia; order Mytilida; family Mytilidae; genus Geukensia; species Geukensia granosissima. Next base: position 5,254 of record JAULBM010300289.1, read on the forward strand.
TACCTTCATGTTATATCACATGTAATGCTTTGAATTGTCGTTTATTAAAACTGGAGGACAAAATGTATTTAATCAAGTTAAATTTATATGTTTCATTAATACAAATAAATAAAAATAAAAAAAAATCAAAGGAAATTTATTTTTTGTTTGAACGTTGACTCACAGACGAGCATGCCATTTTTCTCACGAATGCAGACAATAATGAAAACTGTATATATAAAAGTTGATTCTGAATCCCAGAACAGAAAATATTTCTTTACAATCAATTATTGAGAAAATTAACGATCGCTCTCTCTATTTATTAAACGATAAATGCCAAAATGTCATTTTCTAAATCAAATAGTTTTGAAAGAACGAAAAAAACTACTCCCTCTTATCTCAAAATACTCCTTATAACCACAACATTAAACCGATGAGCTCAACAACATTTATTATTATGTATTGCATTTGTATGTACAAAACAGATGATATGACATGTGATTATTTTTATTGTCGTTTGATAAATATTTACTTGATTTATTGCGTCAGAAAGGAGCCGGCACTAGAAGGGTTTGAAGCTGTTCAATAGTCATCACAGACAGAAAATAACATAGTTTTACTGGCAGCAAAAATGCAATTTCCATCTTTAAAGGAAACATTTGCACCTCTTCTTCAATACCTCGTTGCTAGAACTAATTTTTACATCGCATGCCATTCTCTGATTTTGAAAAAGTGCTACAATGCATTTTAACAGAATTACTATTCTCCGTATTCATGTGAAACGATCCCACTTCCATCAACCGGTTAAGACCGGAGTTTTTCTGTCGTCCCAACCTGTTTTGAGACCATCGAGTTTCCCAACATGATGATGATGTAAAAACAGAAAATATCAAACGTATAGATCTGGTACATATATCAAGGAGACGAAGCCATATCCATCCAACATATCAAAAGGTAAAATATGAATGACTTTGCATGGCCTTTAATAAGGTACACTGTAAGGGTTTAATCCCACTGTCTGTAATGATCTCTTAATCCCATCTTAATAGTTGCAAAAGTGTAAAGGTTAAATGATAAATGAAATACTAAAATGTTTATAAATTTTTAAAAATTCCAGTCTAAATGTACTAAAAAAACATTTATTGTGATTGTCAAAAATGCGTCTTTCTGTAGTGTAAACTATAGGGTATCATTCAAGGTAAACTAATTGTTTTTTCTGACCCCAGGGTTCTTAAGTGACAATATATGACCAATATATTATTAAAAGATATGGCTACCTACTTTATTCTTTTTAAAAAAAAAATTGAGCAAGTTTTTTATTTTTAAGACTTTTTTCTCATGATTTCGTATTTCTTTGTTCACCTTGCAATGATGTTGTTTTTTTCGACACGTGATATTCTGTTGATTAGATACAGAAATAATAATACGCGTACATAGTTTATAAGTCCCTTTTTATATCAAGGTAATTTCGACATAGCAAGGAACAGAGAACGAATAATTGAGATAAATCTTCTTATGCTTCTCCTCGACACTAAAATTATTTTATTCAAAAATGTATCCAAATGCTGCGTACCAAAGTTAAGTTTCAGTGTTAAGGGGAAATAGGCCAATCATTATTTTCACCTCCACCTAGATTAAACAAAACTACGCATATAAGTGTGACTTTCATCGGAGTACAGGAAATGTATTTTGCTGAAAACGGTTAATCACAAAACCCAATCGGACTTTTCTTTCAAATTTTTGTCTAAATCTGCCTAGGGTGCTTTAAATTAAATTAAAAGAGTTGTCTTCAAATGTCAAAATTAAGTTGATTCCAACATAGCCATCGACCTATAATATTTCAATTGGAGAGATATTAACTTAGTTTCAAAATATTTAGCCGCATTTTGAAAAAACTTTGTTGGAAATGATAAGGTGGTCACAATTTATCAGGCCGCCCAACGAAATAAAAAAAATTTTCTCCAAAAACCAGAGTTTAATTTAACCGTATAAATTGACTGAATAATTATTTTACTAGTGATCCATATCCCACGCCTTTGGAATGGGTTTTTTCAAAAACGGAGCTTTAATTTAACCCTATAAATTGACTTAATAATTATTAATCTAGTGATCCATATTCAACGTCTGTGGAATGACACTTCGCTTATTGAAGAAATCCTACGGGATGTGACTTTTACAGGCTAAACATTCTACAAAGAACAGTATGAAAAATACCAAACTGGTGTCATCTCAAGGTGAACTTTATGTGAACAGATATTAGGCTCTAACTTTTATAAATCTGTAACAGTAAGCGGTATATTCTATGTAAAAAGAATACTACATAGGCAGAGAGTAACTGTTTAGTCGAAGACTGACAAGACAATCGTCAACAAAAAGAAAACGAAAGACAAATATAGAACACTTCAGACTACACTGAAAACTAAAGCTGGAGTAACACCTGCTCCACTAGTTGCACCCGTTGTGTTTCTCAGTAGTCAAAGCCCGTGTATATCACCGTCGATGATAGTCGAAACTGGTATAGGAAGGAAATTGCATTCACGACAGTAGAAAGATATCCATTGTCATTTTTGAAAGGGATATTTCGTACAGGTCAACAACCTTACAGCGTCATAACAATATTGTAATTTGGGTGTCGAGGTCAAAATATTAAAAATCTAATTCAGTATATAAAATAAAGAGGATGATTTCATTTTCATCAGGAATAAGATCAAGAGAGCCCAAACTGTTTTCACGCAGAAAAAACATGTTCTGATAAACGTATGGGTTTCTTAAACGACCAAGACATTATATAATTTGTTAAACCACTTTTTTACCAAAACAACATTTTGACACAAATATCGAGGTATTGATATTAATTAATTGATAAACCTTACATCAAATGTCATCAAGATTTTGAAAAATGCTATTGGTTTAAAAAAAATTAAAAGGTCGTATTGTGAAAGGAACTCTAAGATACCAAAGGAGCAGACAGTAATCGTTAAGTCGGAAGACAGAAAAGACCATGGGCAGCAAGATAAACGAAAGACAAATATAGAACATCACAAAGCCGGTTTACAGTCACGATCGTATTAGTTACAACAAGTATAGGAGCGGATATTTGTATTCACGGCAGTAGAAAGATATCCATTGCCATTTGTAAAATGGATAGTTCGTACCAGTCAACCAAATCATTATGGAGACCGAAAAACTTCAGGAGTGATTAACTTATCATTCACTGAGAAACCCTTGGCTCAGTAGCTTTCTTGTCAGCTGCAACCCTCTGTCACTAAAATCCAGATATGAAGCACAAACCCTGGAGTTGCGTATCAACTGAGAATTATTCTTTTTTCCAATCTGAGGTAAACAGATTTTTAGTAATTGATTTGATTTTAACGAGATTTGGGGGCCGCGAGGTAAAGCGATCGCAGAAAAAAGCGGATGTCGCAAACGGATTTTTGCCTTCCGCTTTGGTAGGTTAATCGTTTGAGACCAAAAAACCAGGAAAATAGGTCAAATTTCTTGAATCTCAACTCACACTCATAAACCAAATGCAATTTACAGATCATGGCGCATCCAAAACAAAGGTTACACTATATAAAGTAGCACATATAAAAAATAAAAGATATCTGACTGAAATATAACATATAATGTTTACAGTTTTTATTAAAAATCTAATCCTCTGACATAACGGTCAACTGGTTCATTTTATTGTACATTTTAGGCTTCATTGTGCTGGATTTAGCTTCCAGTAAAGATTTGTATATGTATTTGTGTTTCTTTTACTATGTTTGGAAATAACCTTAGTTTCTTGTTTTGGTTTTGTTACTTTATGAGAGTTTTTTTTCGTAACACTACTCCAACATGATTAAATTGTTTACGGAAAAATAATAAGAATATTAATTTATTAGCTTATTAGCTCGTTTGACTATTTTTGAACGTTCTTGATTCAGAAAATTTCATGGTACGTCCGATAAACCAAAAGTTTGAAGTTTCCTTGGTGAGTTAATTATTTACCATTCAATATTTTAATGAAATCATGATGTGTTGTACATGATAATGGTATTTTTCTTATCTTAAAGATATAATCAAACTATTTGCCTTGTCACGACATTTAAGAAGCAATATAAATTTTATTCACGAAAAGAACATATTGTGATGTTAAGACAGCTGCCACTTTGAAAATGAACCAATTTTATTATAATTGTAAACTATAATTAACTTTTCAATAATAATATAAAGACCACAACAGACAGTTATAGCATATCTTTGTGTAGGTGTAAAACAATAAATCTTTGATCATACAGGTATGGAATTGAAAACAATGTCTTCTATTGACACACAAAGACAAATATCAGAAACAAAAGGATAGGTCAACCACACGGCACCATGTTTTCTATTGCCACATAAAGACAAATATCAGAAACAAAACGATCGGTCAACCACATGGCTTAATGTCTTATATTGCTTAATAACGACAAACATCAGACACCAGACGATCGGTCAACCACATGGCACAATGTCATCAATTGCCAAATAAAGACAAATGTCAGAAACAAGACGATCGGTGAACCACATGGCACAATGTCTTATATTGCAAGATAAAGACAAATATCAGAAACAAAACGATTCGTCAACCACATAGCACAATTTCTTCTATTGCCATATAAAGACAAATATCAAAAACAAAACGATAGGTCAACCACATGGCACAATGTCATCTATTGCCACATACACACAAATATCAGAAACCAAACGATCGGTCAACCACGTGGCACAATGTCTTCTTTTGCCACATAAAGACAAATATCAGAAACCAAACAATTAGTCAACCACATTGCACAATTAATGTCTTCTATTGCCTCGTAAAGACAAATATCAGATACAAAACGATTGGTAAACAACATGGCACAATGTTTTCTATTGCCACATAAAGGCAAATATCAGAAACAAAACGATCTGTCAACCACATGGCACAATGTCATCTATTGCCACATACAGAAAAATATCATAAACCAAACGATCGGTCAACCACATGGCACAATGTCTTCTTTTGCCACAAAAAGACAAATATCAGAAACCAAACGATCGGTCAACCACATGGCACAATGTGTTCTATTACCACATAAAGACAAATATCGAAAACAAAACGATTGGCCAACCACATGGCACAATGTCTCATATTGCCAGATAAACACAAATATTAGAAAGAAAACGATTGGTCAACCACATGGCACAATTTCTTCAATTGCCTCATAAAGACAAGGATCAGACATCAACCGATCGGTCAACCACATGGCACAATGTCTTCTATTGTCACATAAAGAAAAATATCAGAAACCAAACGATCGGCCAACCACATGGCACAATATCATCTATTGCCACATAAAGACAAATATCAGAAACCAAACGATCGGTCAACCACATGGTACAATGGGTTATATTGCCAAATAAATACAAATGTCAGAAACAAGACGATCGGTCAACCACATGGCACAATGCCTTCTATTGCCAAATAATCACAAATATCAGAAACCAAATAATCAGTCAACCACATGGCACAATGTCTTATATTGCCACATTAAGACAAATATCAGAAACCAAACGATCGGTCAACCGTATTGCACAATGTCTTCTGTTGCCACATAAAGACAAATATTAGAAAAAAGCAATTGGTAAACCACATGGCACAATGTCTTCTATTGACAAATAAAGACAAATATCAGAAACCAAACGATTGGTCAATCACATGGCACAATGTCGTATATTGCCAGAAAAAATATCAGAAACAAAACGATAAGTAAACCACATGGCACAATGTCTTCAATTGCCAGATTAAGACAAGTATCAGAAGCAAAACGATTGGTCAACCACATGGCACAATGTCTTCTATTGCCACATAAAGACAAAAATCAGAAACCAAATGATCGGACAACCACTTGGCACAATGTCTTCTATTGCCACATAAAGATAAATATCAGAAACCGAACGATTGGTCAAACACATGGCACAATGTGTTCTATTGCCACATAAAGACAAATATCAGAAACCAAATGATCGGTCAACCACATAGCACAATGTCTTTTTTTGCCACATAAACACAAATATCAGAAACCAAATGATCGTCATCCACATGGCACAATGTCTTCTATTGCCATATAAAGACAAAACATCAGAAACCCAACAATCGGTCAACCATCTGGCACAGTCAACATAATTGGAGCAATACATTAACTTCAGAATAATCTCATAGATTGCAAACTAAAACAAAATTGTGTCAGAGTCTAGATTGAGAAATTTCGGTAGATGTTTGGTTAGATTTTTTGTGGTCTCCAAGTTTATAAAAATAGGAGATGTGGCATGATTGTCCATGAGACAGCCACCCACCAATGACAGTAGAATTTTAACTTCTACAGTCCATACCATAACGGAAGCTGTAAAAGGCCCCAAAATAAAAATTGTGAAACTATAATCGACCTAATCTAAAGCAAAAATGGTGAACATATAAAAAATAACTAACAGAACAACAACAACCACTGGGCTAAAGTTCCTGGCTTGGGACATGCTCACTAGCATGTAGCGGGGTTAAACCGGTTGGTGACCGCTCTATTCTCCCCTTAACCTGGGGCAGTGGTTTGACAAAACAATAATAAAACACACTATAAAAATCGGTTGAAATGAATTTAACACTTGAGATCAATACTCGGAACCAATAACAAATATAATTAAAACTTTATACAAGATACAACAAAAGTATCGACCTCAAAAGTGTACTCGCAGTTGCTGTCTGCTAGTTAAAAACAGTCGTTTTTCATTTAAAAAACCGAGCAAATTTGAAAGGTGGGGCTAAAAGTCTGCAAACTTTTGGTAACATCATTGCAAGAATATTATAGAAAAATAAGTTTTTGTGGTAGTTGTATAGGTACGATAAACCTAGTCTTATTTGGGGTCAAATAATTACTTTGTTATGTCTTTTTCGAGCAGAGAAAATTTCATTTTCTTAACAATACAATTGAAATTTTAAAATCTTGCTCAAGACAATTCTTAGCAACAGTAAATGTTGTGTTTTTGGACAATGCAATATTTGACTTGGCCATAATAAACGGGTACGTTGCCATTGTCAAGAGGTTCGAGTGAATGTCAGATTTTTTTCATCTAAGAGACAGTTCATTCGAAACAAATTTAGAGTATGAGTTCAGGTAAATATATAAAAGATCTTCATTTTTCTCTATTGTTCATAAGGCAGTTTACCTTTTTTGGTCCAGAAGCTTGCTTGTCCCACTTTTCTTTTTCTTCTTTAATTTGTTTACCTTACAGTTGACTTCTTCAAAATTCTCATTCGAGTGCCTGTGATAATTGTAATTACTTACACGTATAGAAAAAAGTGCATGAAGGTTGTATGAAACCCCCAATTAAGCATACAAAGACATAATTGCTAAATTTTGAAGAACATTATAATTTCTAATATTTCTTGAATACGACGACAATTCAAAATATTTGTAACTCTTGAACTTTGCATTATCTACAATGCACTCTGAATTAATAGAATTGAAATAGTCAAGAAATGCCTATAATCCTAATGGCCCTGCTAACTTTTCCATTTTCAGGTTTTTACCACTCTCTGTTCACGTTGCTGTTGATATGAGAACAGGTGTCCGTCATAGGTAAATCTCTATACATTTCGGTTAGTGAAAAAAGGACAGACCAGAAGTACTTGAAAAAACCGGTGCAGTATCAACTGTCTAAAAAAATGTGTACAAGTGCATATAAAACGTTTGTAAGCACGGAAAACTATGGTTGGTTAAGGCAAAGACTGCTATATATAACTCTATTTTTGTCGCAGGAATTAAGTATTCAAATTTTGAGAAGTGGTATAAGACGACTTACCCTTTCATTTGTTTTTGGTAGGAAGAATGCTCATCACTCCATGCTACATTGCTATGTCTGTCTTCTTCTTTATCATATGGTCCTATACTTCTTATAATATAAAAGTTTTGATTAATAATAATCATTTTCAACTGCAAATTTATTTTGAGGCTACAATAGAAACTTCTGTTTACAATGTGCTGCAAAGTGTTAAAATGTTCTGTATTATATTACGATTAGAATAGAACCAAATTATTGTAAACTATTTAAACTATGATTAACAATTCCAAATAATATTTATGTGATAAATTAGAAATTCATAACAAGTAATGTTTTCAAATGTTAATAATATACATCAATAGAATATTGTATACAATAAAACAATAAACTGTGTTTCGACAATTTGCATTTGTTAAAGTAATTGCAGAAAATATTTTAAAGATATACAGTTGGGTCGATCATCTCCCAGAATTTTTTTACTCTTGCTGGAAACGACCTTGATGGGAAATGTCCAATTCCAAGTTGTTTTGCCAGAAATTATGATCATACATAACTTACCAGAGGTTATAGATTCCAGTATAGGACTGAGAGGAAACAATGCATTTTTAATAAATAAAAATAATAATAAATGTGCTATCCTGCACATAATATCTATAAAAAAATTTAATTGAACCAATAGGTAAGAAATTAAAGAAAATGACCAACAAATCAAAATCAAAAGCTTTTCCATCGAAGAGAATGAATTGTTTTTTTGAATATGTTTAACATTTTCTAACTCGAACGTTAAATAAACTTTTTAACTACACTCTTCAGCGTTATTTGTGTAGGGTATCGTGTTTAACAAGTATATTTCGAGTGTTTTCCCTTCCAAGCCACTGGATTTTGCACCCAGGTTTTTAGTGCTGTTGGTGTAGTCACTGCGTATGTTTGCTATAGCACACGAGAAAGTACAATTCTTATCAATGTTCGACCATCTGCATCAACATTTTATATTTTGAACCTCTTCTACAGAACTGCAGAATGGATTAAAACCAAACAAGATGTAAAAATTCCTTATGAGTTATTTACTTTGATTGCATTCGTTGTCAAAGATGAAAGCTAGCCGAGAACAAAGGGAAATACATAAAAAAGAGACTTTTTCTGAAAAACTGAACGGGTCTAACCAAAAATGACTTGAATATTCAGATGAAATGCAGATCAAATCTTGTTTCCGAGATGTCAGTCCAATGTTGAAGATGGCCTCAAGTGGTGGCCAAAGATTAAAATGATCCTATCGGAATGCATAAAAAAGACTTCTTCCTGAGAATCATTGAATGGATTGATACTAAACATTGCCTAGATGTTTTTCTTAAGGTCTTTAACAGGTGTGGTTTATTTAACGTCAAAATATAGTCCAAGAAGGCCAGTGTTACTAAAATAAAAAAGAAGAATGGAGTTAATAGAATCTTCTTTTTGAAACTGGCGATCAAACTTTGATAGAATGGTGCTTAGGTGATCCTCAAGTAAAAGGAATTCGCAGACATCAAAGGGATAGACAGAAATCTTAAAAGTCAGACAGACCAGACCATGGCCAACAAAATGAGACGAAAGACAAACATAGAACACACAACGCAACACTGAAACACTGAAAACTAAAGCTAGAGTAACACGAACCCTACAAATCAAGGGTGAGTTCAGGTGCTCCGGAAGGGTAAGCAACTCCTGCTCTACCAGTTGCACTCGTCGTGTTACTCAGTAGTCAAAGCCGGTATATAGTCACAATCGATGTTAGTCACAACCGGTATAGGAACGGATTTG
>JAULBM010300300.1:0-14870 GCA_032357055.1 Geukensia granosissima
CCCTTGCTGTTTATTTACTCCTAGCTTTTGACTACGGCACTATGCTATTTTTAGATTTAGTGTAGTGTAACCTTAAAAACGAGTCCTATATATACTCTTTGAGGGCGTTTTTTGGTTTACGTAAAATGGTTTCAACTTATTCATCTGACTTTTATCACAATAAGTATGTATTTGTTGATATAGTACATAACTGCAGTAAGTTAATATTTCACTTGTTATCATAGAAAGAGTATCAGCATAATTAAAATCAAATGAACCAGTTCCTTGGTTTTTAAGTTGTGGTTATTGTTACCATGTAAGTTTCGTTTAAGCTCTGTGTCTTTTGTCTTGTACCCCTTGATCGAACCGTTATTATTCCCTATATTCAAACCGGCTCTAATATTACAATATCTGATAATGAGAGCGCAATGATGTTTCTTCAATAATTTGTCCCTATCCTAATTAACCTTTGATTAAGCTTATAATTTTGCCCAGACCTTGGTTTTTTCTCTCGCTTCATCATTACACCCGGGCTCTAACATGACATCATCTGTTAATGAGGACACAATGAATTTTTTTTTCAATTTTTTGTCTCTATCATAAATTTACTTAGATTAAGCTAAGGATTTCTTTCGCTTACAGTTGCTAGTATTCTTTGACAATCGTCTTTTATTTTACCGAGTATAATTGCTATGTTGCTGGATTTTTATTGCTTTTTTTGTAGTACTTCTATATTGTGTCGGTTTATTCCTCATGAAGGTATGATAGAAACCTATTCATCGGATTTAATTGAATAACTGCTGACATATTAATTGAAATTGGTTTCAAATAAAAAGTTATGGCTTTGAAATATGACTTCTACACAAAACTATTTAAAACACTCACCTCAAAATCATTTGGCTACTGAGTAACACGACGAGTGCCACCAGTGGAGCAGGAGGTGCTTTCCCTTCCGGAGCACATGAACTCACACTTGTTTTTGTCTGTCTTCCGACTTAACGATTTCTGTCTGCCCCTTTGGTATCTTCGAATTCCTTTTATCAAGTGCTCTGAACATAGACCAGAACAACGAGTCTTTATAAGGCCTTTTACATGTGCTGTTAAGACTGCCACAGGAACTGCTTGGTCTCCAGATGAAATGGTTTTCCTTTGTTTACAATAGTGCCCTGTATAAAGTTTGTGTGTTTCCTTCATGTTTTATTTTTGTCTTATTTTATTGTTTGCATTTGTTCGGTTCTTAATTTTACTGCAGGGAGATAATGCCTTGAAATGTTCATATAGCATATCAGTTTAACCATATATGCACAATGATGATTCTGCTGATTGACTAAAGGTTACTTCTTGTAGTGTATATTTAGCATGTCAAAATTTTGAAAAGAGCATTGCTGTGTGCAAAAAGAATTTCCTGCATTATTTGAAATTCTAAAGCACAGAAAATACGGAATGGCTGTAAAATGGCTGTAATTTCACCTAGCTGTTTTTCTAACGCTAGATTTGGCATCCTTTTTCAATTTGTTTGTATTTGAGTATCTTTTTACTGTGGTTGGATTTAGGATTTCCTATGTTTATGTACTTATGTTACTGATAACAGATAACTTTTTGAAATGAACATACAGCATATCAAATTCCACTATATTAATTAAACATTGACAGTGGCATCTCTGCACATTGCATCGTCTCTGTTTTACCTTTAATCACCTCAGTTTTCCTTTTCACACAAGTTTATCTCAACCATTAGTTGTCACAAGTTGTGATGAAAAAATAACATAACGTTATTTTAACATTAAGAACAAAATTAATAGATAAAATACGGTTTTCGTTTACAGACATTCGTATATTCTCAGACTATATGTTAAAGATTATATTGGTTATGACAATAATTGGACTTAAAAGCACAGTTCCATGCCCTAAAAATGAATACACCAGATATACAATGGTTGATTACAAAATGATTACAAAAATGATTGGCCGTGTTCTCCATGGTCACGCTTTACGGCTAATATTTCTGTGCATTTAAAGGACAAAAAAAGAGAGAGAGGATTTTGTTCGTGCATTTGCAAATTGCTTATTGCAAATATCTTTTTATTTTTTTTTTAATTTCGAATACATGCTGTTCATAATTTCATGAATCCCTTACTTAAACATTCTTTCGAAATAATTTCAGATTTCATTTTATGCTGTTCATTGTTAGAAAAATTGATGGAAAATGACATTTCAAATAGGCCGTTTGAATTAGATAAATCAACTTCCGTGTTCGTTTTGTCTACCAGATATAAAGACGTATAAAAGACGTCATTAATCGCATCGTTTTTGTTTGTTACATTATGATTTGACTTTCAAATTAATGGGATGATTAATCATCAGTCTCTGTCTTTTAGAACTATAATGGAGGATATAATATCTTAGTTTCATTTTTAGTTTTTTTCCGGTTGTAGATAAACAAGTCAAAACTTCACAAATTTTTTATATAATCTAGTGAAAATATTAATTTTTGGATGTAAAAACTAAGAATGTTTTCCGGTATACAATTTTACTGAATTTTGTTTTCTGTTAGAATCTAAAAAAAAATGTTTTGCGCATGATGTTGTATTTGTTGTGTTTGAATGTATAATATCATCTTATGGTCGAAACATAGGAAAAATTGAAAAAGTTCTTTAAGGTATCAATACAATTATCTTCTTCATAAATTATTCTCCAAAATTCCATACATTAATACGGTAATTTTAAGAAAAGGCGGGAAACAAATTTACTTTTTTGTTTTCTAAGGATTGAAACTATCTGTCTGTTATTTTACAAACTCCTCCTTTTTGACACTGATATCAAGAATACGATATTTTAGGATATTTTTGTTGGTGTTGGAAATGACTGTTCGAGATTAACTTAAACATAGAAATTAAAATACAATAATGTTTTGTAAGTTTCCAAACAGTATCTTGTGACGTATAGCAGAAATAGACAGAAATTCAATTGTTATTTGGTAATTGTATTTTCTGTATTAAAATAAAGTAGCTGAAAATTTCCAGTGACAAAAGATGGCAGAAGATGGCAGTTATGTTACGTCCATTGTAGATTAATCATGAAAAAATAAAACAAACCAACATAACATATGCAACAATTATTCGTAAAAAAATAAAAGATCTTTTTCAAACAACAAACTTATTGAGAAAGATCATCTTGGGTTGAAATAATTTGTGTCAAATAAACTAATAGAAAATATCAGCTCAAGGACTTCGTCTTAATAACTGCCTGATTTTTTTATTTTCTTCGCCATATTAGAGCTGTGAAACCTGTTAAATTCAATACGGCTTTAAGATTAAAAAAGACCTAATTTGACATATTTTAGATAACAAAGATCAAACTTCATAAACAAGTTCTACACCAGAAGTTAATAGGTTCTCTTCCAGCTTTCAGTTCGTTCATTTAAAAGAAAGACCTGATAGATGGAGTAAAATCCTAAGTTGATGATAAGTTGTAAAAATTTTGCAAACAAGACAGACAGCTATTTTTACAAAAACAATTGTTTTTGATTTTTTCACATGTTTCACTAAAATTATTAGCTTATAAAACCATCTTACGTATGTTAAAGATAAAATTACTTGAGATCTACTGTAATCACGACAAAGGAGAAGGTACGTTAAGCCCCATATTTGGCCCAATTTTTAGATTTTATGACACAATAATAAGTTGTTGTGAAAATGCTGTTTAATAATTGTCTTCTAATAATTCATTACTTTTTCTTGTATACTTTTCGTCATCTCGACAAAATGAAAGGGTATATTTGACTATTTTGACAACATTTTCGTCAAAAATACCTAATTTTTGGAGGCGTTTTGTTCAAAATAGATATGATCGCAAAACATCACGAAGATATTTTAACCAAACATTTATACTCGATAGATCTTAAATTGTGCAAAGTTTGGTTGTGATGTTTTTGTGCGATCTATATTAAAATCGACAAAAAGTTTCAAATCTTGCACCAAATTTACTAATTTCTTATTATTTTCACAATTAAAGCATTTTCAATGTGTCATGTGACCAACTTATTAAACTAAAAATTATATTGGAAATTCTTTTCATAGACATTATTCAATACAAAAAATATAGTATAATAGATATTAGCCAATTTTTATTTTTTTGCCAAATACTTGGGCCAAAAATGGACCTTAACGACCATCGTCCTTTAAATTCCATTCAAAGCCATTAAAATTAGCATTAAAATGGCATAAAAGTAGATCATTATTTTTTGTTTGTAATTAATAATTACATCTGATTTTTATCATTTATTATATGTTTTATGTTTTATCTGTTTTATGTCCATCAAGAAATTCCACCTATTTTGATCTGTCGAGCAGACATCCTGCATCAGCAAGGAGCATATCAAGAAATAAAGTGTGGTTGGCTTACCCATAAGTACTGTTCAAAACATAATTTATTGGATCAGGTTCATGATACTTTTAGATATATGGCTTATTTGCTGGAACCAGTTCATTATTACTGCGTTAAATTTATATTGTTTTGGTTTTCCGTTAATTGGAGTAATTTACAGAATGGTTAACACGTACATGTTTCATGTTGTTATTAGTTTATATCCCTTAACGTCGTCTGTCTCTTTGAATCAGCAGACATAGTATGAGCGCCAATCATTCAGTTGATTGAATTCAGGAGTAACGTGGGCTAACCAACACATATGTAACGAATTCTTTTTTATAAACTGTTAAATCTATTATTATGTGACATATTTCAAAAGATTACGAAGAAATAAAAAACTGTTCTGTTTTGCCAGGAATATTTCACCTGCACTTTCCTCGCTTATCATTTTTATAATTGTTGTTTTATTTGATTTGCATGAACTTTAATTGAACATACTGTAAATGTTATTTTCAGACACATATTTTACCCTCATGTTAACAAAAATTAACATACATATATATATATATATATAAAATTTTACGTTTAAATGCTACATACATATTTTTGAAAATACCCTTTTTTTCAGTACCTACAAACCTGTGTTAAGAGGGACAAAAATGGCAGTTCGAGTCCATTAGGACTAGTATAGTTATTATTGAAAAAACTGGATACAGTGTTCCGAAAGTGTCTTTTGTGTTACTTTCCTTTTAACTAATAAAATTGAATGAAAATGCCGTGTCATATTCTAAAGATGTATAATCAATTAACGTATGATTAACAGATTATTTGATTTTGTTTCCTTTATCTCCAACGGCAAAAAATTATCGTTTAATCAGGAGAACAACAATAAGAGAAAGTAAGGCAAAGGAAAAATAGAACTTCGCGTTACGATATACATGTAAATGTTTAGCATATAAGTATGAATATTATGAATATCGTTATGCATGTTATGCTGGACTAGTTTTAAAGGAGCAACCACTCGTCATTTATGGGAAAATTGAAACGCATGAAGAGAATTGGTGAATTGTACTAGTCCATTAGGACTAGTAAACTAATACTGCTATTGAAAAATCGCGTGCCTATAGGGTTATTTTCATTGTAACTAATATATCTGAATGAAAATGTCGTTTTTAGCATACTATCAGAACTAATTAAAAACTTTCACAATACTTCTACAGGATTTCAGATACAATGACACAATTAACTACAAACTGACCTAGATCATCTGTTGTTGAAATTCAAAGCTGCATTTCTGCAGAACTTGTTTTTAACTCTTTTGGGTTAATGCATCTAATTTGAGTCCACATATTATTCTTAATATTTCAGAATGCACGGTTACTTCTGTCTGCCCCTTTGGTATCTTCGAATTCCTTTTACCTGACGACAATTTTTATAAACTGCTTTAGAGCATGAAGTAACGGGCATATTTCAAGATGCACACTTTTGTCCTTTTCCCTGTAGGCGTTTTACAACTAGACATCAAAGAATGTCTTTAAAATTAATTTGTTAATGACAAATATTGGACTTAAGGGAGTAGACCTATGTAAAGGGACATAACTTTTGACAATCTTTGGTATGTTTATGTCAACCATTTTTATATATCTAATGTAAGCATCTTATTAACAAAGATAAATTTTGATCTGTATCAATTGAATGCTTAAAGAACTGTTTATGTAAAAAAATAAAATAAATATATTACTGATTTCAAGAGTTATCTCCCTCAACCCAGGTCTACCACCTTAAGTAGGCTTAGTAGAAACGTCAGTTGGCACTAAATCTTAATTAAACAAACCAATGACAAATATGTTATAAAATAAACCCTAAACATGATAAAAGAAATTAAAAATAGACTTTTGAATAAAAAAAAAATAATTTTATTTCCAGTCCGATATACAAATCTATGTTGATTGAATATTTAGGCAACAAAGAGCTAGAATTAGAAAGGTTTAAAATAACTGCAATGGATGACTGGTAAAGTTCGTACAGAAGGTGTACAAGAGAAAAAGAATTAATTGAAATTTATTATCCACACAATTTTAATGTCATCATGTGAAAAATTCTCAAAGGCCCAATTATGTTTTGTGATATTTCGTATTTCATATTAGCGAGATTGATTCAGTGATTGAAATATTCTGCTAATGGAACAAACGCTTGCATTCCCCTGTAACATTGCGTTAATAAGCAAAACTTACGCTTGCAAAGAAAACCGGAGTTATTCCTCTTATTGAAGATAAAATTGAATTCTTCAGTTTTTTTATTCATTATATGTCATTTGTCAAACTGTTGAGGCGTTGAAAAAATATCGTTGAATAGACTTCTTCATATCGTCATGGTTTCTTTGTAACCTTCAAAAAATAAAAAGAAATGACAACAAGTTTTATTTGCTGTTCAAATTGGAAGTATACAACAGACTTTACAATTATAACATTTGTGGCGAAAATATAAATAACACTATTGAGATATGTAAAAAATAGTTTGATTAGACATAGATTTCGCCAAGGTTTCTCTGTTTCCTTGAAATAAAAAAAGTTTCATTTTGGATTAATACAAGACTTTCACATTATAACATTTGGCGTAACTAAATGGCTCGGTCTACCTGAAATAGCCTTTGAGGTCGATACTTTTGTTGCATATTGTATTATTTTTAAATGCATTTGTTTTTGGTTTTTTTTGTTTTTCAGTATCGATCTCATTGTCTTGTTTGATTAATAGTTTCACATTTTGTATTTCGGGGCCTTTAACAGCTTTCGTTATTAGCCGTTAATTCCGTTAATTTATGAGCAGTTGTTTTTTGGTGTTTTAATGTTAAGTCATTGGTATTTCGTCATCGCTTGAGATTAAACTTGTTTGGTATGACTGAGTTATTTTTAGTGATATATGAGCATGTTTGGTTTGATAATGACCTTTATCCTACTTTCCTGCTATTCAGTGAACATGAGGCTTTAATTTCTATTTCCGCGTTCCCTGTTTGTTTAGGGATTTGTATCTCTTTAATGTGAAATAACATATCGATTCATCTTTATTATACAAAACATCCCAGAGTAATGATATACCTCACGTTTACCTCCTCCTGTACACAGTTACTTCGGGATTAAGCTGAAAGTTTCAGGTATTAAAACTAATAAGAAATTGTCAGTAAAGGAGGATGTACAAGAATTATTATTGCATTATTGTAGGACATTTGACCATGATTTTTCCAGTGTGAACTTTCAGTGTAGTTATTTTCAAGCCCCACCCGCATATGAATAATATATTTAAGTTGATATTCCTAGGATTTTGTTATTTACGTTGGCTTATTTGTATAGTCGGCGTATTTCACGTATAGAAGACAGTCTTAGGTGATTTATGCAGAGGCCTTTCGGCAGCCCCGTTATTTTTTTATTTTGTTCTTTTTTTTGTGGAAATGTACAGCAAATGCTGGTGAAATTTAAAAAAGATCTACAGTTGTTTATTAGAATGATAACATTAACCCATTAGTTTTGATGTCTGTTTTTTCACTGGTAATCATCGTCGTCACTGGGGATTCATGAATGTGCAATATGTTGTTTGCAAGTTTACCAAACGCCCAAACTGGCAACAACCATCGCAGTTGGATTAAATTACGTATTTCCATACAAATTTGGATAAAATAGTTTTATTCAAACATACTGTAAACTG
Organism: Geukensia granosissima; assembly: GCA_032357055.1. NCBI lineage: Eukaryota > Metazoa > Mollusca > Bivalvia > Mytilida > Mytilidae > Geukensia > Geukensia granosissima. The sequence goes on from JAULBM010300300.1 coordinate 8,047, forward strand.
AAACAAAAAAGCCAACAATTTTACTAAATGAACTTTTGGCGATTTGAACAATTGGAGATTTCATGGTTTCAAGCAGCATAAGACAGTTGGATCCCCTTTTAGATTAACAGCAATCATATGCTGACAGAAAACATCATAAGGCTATACAGCTTTATTATTGTCTTGTTTACTAAGTAAAATGCAAAAGATCCCGTTAATGTTGAATTAAATATGAAAACTGGTTACTGGCAGTTCAACAATTATATCTAGAATTCGTTTCCAAGAAAATCATCAAAGGCCCAGACAAATTATTTTATAAAAATATTTTATGACTTATTATTTCGTTCGTTTTAGTGACTAATATTTGAAATCACAGAAAAACCGTGCATGCAGAATCACTTTAAAATTTTGCATTGAAATTTTCTTTACCTTGAAATTGAGCTTTCACAGATGTTTTATGGGCATGTTGTGAATACATGTTTTAACATAAATCAAAACCATAAACACAAAAAGTCACCATCAGAAGCAACTCATGCAAATGGAATTCATTACTTCAAATTAATATGCTTTTTAGGCTGTTAAAACTTAATCACCAGGAGTTGTTTTAAATATGGGTGATTTTAATTAGATTGGAAATCAAAATAGTCTGTCTCTATTGGACAAACGGAAAACACATAACATAGGAAGTCCAAGATCCAAACAAAGCGAAAGAAACACTGAAATCCAAATATTCGATATTGGAAGCCCAATCCGACGGCGGGGACAACTACTTAGTGCAATATTATTCGAGGCCTTTCCGCGGTTTCAGTTCCATAGATTTTTACCAAATGCAGCAAAATCCTTAAACCTTGGTTTGATAAAGTTTATGCCAGTAAAGTCTGACAACTGGGCTAGTAAATACACTCAGGAACCTCTGGTCCACCATCGGAGGCATTGACTCAGTGGTTTCAAAAACCCAAATTACCAATTTTGAATAAAAATGGGGAATTTTCATATGCTACATTTTAAAGAGTAACCTCTCACCACTAACATTGGGATTCATATTGTTTTACATTAAAAAAGAATTATCCGTTTCCTTAAGTAAATATGAATGCCTTGAATTATCCGTTTCCTTAAGTAAATATGAATGCCTTGAATTATCCGTTTCCTTAAGAAAATATGAATGCCTTGAATTATCTGTTTCTTTAAGAAAATATGAATGCCTTTAATATAAGATTTTCGCAAAACCAAGTCCTGATATTATGATTTATTTGGTCGACTCGTTTTTAAAGTGAGACCAAATAAATCATAAAGTCAAAAATTTATTATGGTTCTCATTCAAATAACGTATTCGATAAATGTTTTATAAAGAACACACGAAATGTTGTATAATCTGGACTGCGTTCCTCAATCAAAAGTCGTCATTTAAAAGTAGGTATCTAACACAAACGTTTATGTTTCCGTTATTTGATTGATTCATTGAATGGAATTGAAACGTCCAGCGCCAAATATTCAAAGTGATGATGAATGTGCTTTGTACTACACCGATACGCGACCGTAGCCGGAATTTTGACGTGCTTGCTCATGAATGCAGAATTCCAAAGGAAGACATGCCACTTTACCCAAACACATTTTTCTGACTTTATGCCTACCAGTCTTTACTTCTACTCCTAAGTGATTCGTGCTTAGCGAATATGCAGCGAATACCAACAGTAATGTTGGTAATGGTTTGATACGACTGACTTGACACACTTGGGGCGTGCATGTTTACCATTGCACATACGAGGCGGTTACCTTTTCATTTTTTGTGTATATGTTTGGTGATAAAATGCTTAAAATTATGTTTATAGTGTGAATCTGAAGTGGACTTCCATAAGAATGATTTAACTTGTATCAATCCATTTTGTTATCATACATGTAAAAGCAATAAATTATGTTTAAACTGAGCATCCGAGGTTAAGACAACTACTATATAGAAAAAAGGAGATATGGTGTAAATATTCATGACACAAAAATCTCATATTTACAAGTAAATTCCAAGCAAAGAAACAGCACTTTGATTGCTGTTCTTCATCTCAAAGTCACAAAGCTTCAACATGGAGTAAAATCTCACACCTCACTTTAAGTTCAAGACGGCCCCTAGCACAGGTTTGAGCGGAATTATTCGCTAGATGTCGACGACATTACATCTGTGCATTGAAGAACAAAAATGGGGGATAAGGTCAACGAATTACAGATATACACAGGCAAAGAAATCTAACAAAATCTGTCATTTGTTGCCCGATAGTTAAACATACAAAATCAAAACACGCTGTTTAAACAAACACAGGCCACATCAATATATTGTTAAATGGCTTGGTTGTTTTAAATAGCTTGAATAGGGCAGATAGTAAACAGATGAACTGCTAGATAATTTTCAACTAAGACACTGGCCGAAAAAGATATAAGTGAAGGCGTACACGTAAAGAGCTATTTCAATAAGGCAAAGCTATGAAAACATGGATTTGTTAATACCGATTTCATGATTTAAAACCTTCATAGCTTCAGGTGTGTGTCAATTCAGTGTAGTAAAAGTCAACGGAAAAGTTTGATGTTGAATATTAAATTTTGTGAATTTCCTGAACAATGATGTCCATGACATTGGTGTCTGTGACTTAAACGGATTTGAGTGATATGATCCTATGGTGGGTGCCACTAGTGGAAGGAGGATGATTGTGACACAATTCATCTGCTAATTGGAAAAAGATAGTTTAGAGTGCAAAATCTTCGATTTGGTTAAGAATGGACGGAAACGAGTCAAAATTGAGAATAAACCAAGGGAGACGACAGAACATATAACACAGAAACAATGCAAACCTAACTTCAACAACATGGACCCAAGCTAAAAATAAAACAGCAAAAAACTCGTGTTTAGGGAATTATTTAACCTGCAGTGTAAGAACAACAGTGGATCTTGACCTATAATTTTCATTAATTTTTATTCATTTTATTCAACCGTCAAGTTTAGTTTCGTTTCCATGAGATAACCTCCCACCATAGGAAAGTCGAATCTTAACTTCTACATGTCCCTAATGAACCAAGTCCACACCAAATTGGATGCTTTTGAAACTATTCATAAAATGTGTCAAGAAATACCAAGGGGATATTCGAGGAAAAGGGAAAATGTAAAAGTACTGACAAACTCCGGAGAACAACGAGGACAAGAACATAACGACAAAAACACAACACTAAAAAAATTCGACAATCGACATAATTTATTGAAAAAATGCGACATTTATTTTCTTTTTATTTTATTACTGTTAACAAATCCGTATTCATTTTCCCCAAGTGCCGTATGTATTATATGATATGAAAACAGTTCTTACAATAATCATTAAAATAGCTTTAATGAAAATTAAATAAAAAAATAATGTCATATTTTTCCAAACGGCAAATATATTTGCATAATGTGATAATTTTACCCATAGATTGCAAAATAAAAAAAAAGAAATTATAAAAATAAAAAGCATTCATCTGATATTACCAATTATACCGCTTAGTGATCATGAGCGGACAGATATAAATATAAATATCATAGGGTAATTTTTTTTAAAATCATCTAACAGGTTGTTATATTTTATAACTAAGACCTTATTAAGTAATAGGTAAGTGTACAAAATTGTATTTACCTGATTCAACAACGTCAATATTTTTATAATATTTAAAATTTTTTATATTTTTCAAAGAGATTTCTGTACATGTACAATGCAACAGTTGATTAACTGTGAGAACTCTATTCAATCTATATCAAAATAAAGCAGGTTTGTTTTGCCAAAGAATTCACAAAAATTTATGCATATGAAAATGTGCACAAGATAATGATTCTCCATGCTTCAGTTGATTGATTGATTGAATGCTGCTTAACGCCCAGCTGAGATATTTCATGTATATTGAGGATGAGATCATTTGAATGAATAATGATAAATGAATCATACTTTGTATTAGACTGTCACGCTGAGTCGATCGGATTTTTAAGGTGCAATTTCACTAAAGCAACAGTTCGCAGGAAGAAATGTCACTTTACATAATGTGCTCAGTGAAATTATTCTGACTCTCCGCCGGCGAACAGTCTTTGCTCTTACTCCTGAATGCTGCGTGCATAGTGGACAAGTAACAAATACCAATAAAAATTGTTGGGGGATACATTTTGAACCCGCAAATTTTTAAAGCGAAAATTGTTATTTAAATCATTTTTTAACATTCATACAAGTATTTAAACAAAGATCTAGGAATGCGTTTTTTTTATTATACAGGTTTTTACATGTTCGGGCTTATAGATTTCTGATGCGTCCTTAATTGAAGGCCTTAGAGCAACCTGCATAAGATTGGGATCAACACGTTTTTCTATATTGACCAAAATATCATACAGCATTTAACAAAGTATGCATCTAGTAAATAAAATATATGTTGGCAGATCAGCTTGCACCATATGTTTCTATTTAGCCACAGTTACATGGATTTACTCCGGCAGTACAAGTGCAATTGCAAAGCATTAACTAGACAAGGAATATCTCACCCAACTTGTTATGGTAACTTTACTTACAAGATTTTAAAACAAAACAAATGCGCTTAAAATTACACTTTACTTACTTAAATTTATTCTTCAAGTATAAAACCTCCAATTTTTTATATCTTTATAAGCTAATAAGCTTCTGTGGGCACTGATGTAACAAACTCGATGTTTTTCTACGTAATTATATTTATGCAAATATTAATTTGGCTCAGTAAACCGCCTCGTTTTGATTATAAAGGACTAAATCTGTATAGGAGTTCTTTATTTGATGATTTGATCACTTGATCGCTGTTGAATTAAAACATGACCTTGCTTTCGGTAATTTGCGAGCATTTACTGGGAAGAATCTTTTTAAATTGCTTAAGATCTACTAATCATCGGAGTTAATAGACCGATTCAGAAATTCAACTTTCGTCCTCGTAAAATGCATTACGCAATCTCAGCGTCCTCGAAAATGACGTCTTGACCAAAAATATTCAACCAGAACAATTACGTTCCCCGAATTCAGAATTCCGTTGTATTTCTGAAATGGTCCATTGTATTCTTCTGGGTATAAATTTAACAGTGTGTCTTTAAATTTTTTTTTAATTTTACTGTCGCATTTGACAAAGGGAAAGGGCGAGGGGTTTGATTCAACAAAACCAGCGTTAATAATATTTTCCTGCAAATAAACAGTAGGGTTGGACAAAAATTATTCCAACTGATGAAAGTTTTCTCATTTTACTAGAGTTACGCCACCGAATATTAAATGCGATTGTCTTAAGTCGAGTTTCGTGGCCATTGAATTGTATTTGTGCCATTTTTACTATTTCAATTTCATGGTATTATCTATAAATATTTTGGTATTTCGCCAGTTTTTATAGCTTTTAAAGTCAGTGCGATTTAGAACTTTTCACAAAGTATAAGGCCCTGTTCACACTACAAAAGTTAATCCGGATTTACTCAGGTAAATGTGGATTAAGTCATTTTGCGTTCACACTAGGTTTGATTTAAACCGGATTAAGTTAAACCTAGTGTGAACAGGCCCTAAGGATCCACCCTTTTTGAGGGTTAATGGAGACCTCTAAGTGAACTTGTCTATTTAACATTTACGCTACATCTTTACTATTAATATTTTGAAATACAAAATAACCAATAATGAAAAATATGGAAAATTTTGTTATTGTATATGTACATTTCAAGGAGTAACCTCTCATTAGTAGCATTAGAACCGACAGAAAGGAATTCAAAGATCCAAACATAGCAAATTAAGAACTCAAATCCAATCAAGTCGAATTGGGAAGCCAAATCCGACGACAGGAACAACTACTAAGTGCAATACTTTACAAAGCCTTTCCGTATTTTCAGTACTTTATAATTTTAGCATTCATTCTATTTTAAGAAGATAAGTCTTTTCTAGATTATTATTCATTTTTGACAGTTTATTGACAAATTTTTGTTAGGAAATTACCATTTCGTTAATACGCAGTGTATGAATAAACAGAAGTAATTGACTCGAGTTAGCTTTACCAGCCAATGCTATTGATACTGTCCATTAGCCTAAGTGGTCTTGTGTCCTTGGAGACGATATAAATCTGGAATTATCTGGATTCTTGTTCTTGGATTGTTTTCTGATTTTTCGGAAAGTCTTTTTCCATATATACTTCTAAAAGGTTAAGTTGTATTGCGTTGTTACTTAGTCTAAATTAGTATTTTATTCTGTATTGCGATTCATTTATAAGGTGTAAATTGTCGATACATATTTTGAGTGCTGTGTTACTAACTTGTACTTAGTAGACTTAACGGGACCCATGTAAAAGGGGCGCAAAGTAATTGCTCTTGGGAAGTTGCCGCTGTTGCATGACTGTAGGTTTCAATCGCAATCATCGTACTGTGCATCGACTTCAAAAGTTTAATTTTGCAGTGTGTTTTTAAAGTTTGCTTTTATTTTGTTTTCTAATACCACTCTCCAATATAAGGGAATGATTTAGTACTCACAAACACGTTTAACCCCGCAACATATTTTATGTGTTTGTCGTAGGTCAGGAGCCTGAAATCCAGTGGATGTCGTTGTTTTTATGTTTGAGTGTTATTTGTTTAACACTGTAAACTTAGATTGACATATTTGACCGAGAATGTCATCGTATTTCATTTTAATGTGGGGCCTTTTACAACATGCTTTAGGGTGTAGATATATTTCATTATTGAAGGAATTACTTGAAACTAATGACAGTATAGTGATAATATCTCTACACATTAATGGACTTCACCCTTCACTTGGTGTCGCTGCTGTACTAAGAGGTTTTTACTTTGTGACGTTGCGAGTAAAGGAAAT
>JAULBM010300311.1:0-14870 GCA_032357055.1 Geukensia granosissima
TGGTTCATTGTTGAAGGTCATAATGGGACCTGTAGAAGTTAAAATTCTACTGTCACTTGGTGGGTGGCTGTCTCATGAACAATCATGCAACATCTCCTATTTTTATATTAGTTAAAAAAACAAGGTTTATTCCATGTATTATCAGTTGCGTTTGAATTTTGAACTAGCTCTCAGATACAGAGACTAAGTTCAATGGGCGATACATATGTTGGCGTATTTGTAATAGGCTGCGTAATGTTTATCGACTTCAAGAGGCAAATCTAAAACAATTGACCCATTTCCAATTAAGGGGAGGTAATCAAAATTTGATGGTAAACTTTTTTTGCAGTTAATGGAAGACCATTGGGGAAATCAATTTCAAACTGATTTTATTCAATGAAATAGATATATATATGTGACAATAAATAAAAGAAACTTGTAAAATTTGATTTAAATATACTTTTAGTTGTTATGTTTTAATTTTTATAGTAAAATTTTGCCCTTGAAAGGTGAAAAATACCAAATGTTGAAGAGGCTATGTAAATTTCCTCTTAAGTGTAATTAAATCATTTACAAGTCTGGTAATTGTACATGGAATAAAGGGATTAATTGACATACTTTATTTCCTGATTATTATATTTGTATATTGTAATTAAAGGTGACTGGGTATCACACCTGGTACACACCTGCTGTTCCTTTGTGCTATGTTTTCATCTTGTGTAAACAATAGCAAAAATGATGTCTTGAATACAAATAGTTTTTATAGAAAATTGATAAACTTTACTTCTTACAAGTTATATTTATTTATTCATTAATAAACTATTTATTATTTATAAATAATAATATAAATAATGTTAAAATATTAACTACACATTGTCTTTTTAAATCTGGGAATAAATAATTTTACAGCCAACTAAGAGAGGTTATTTATGAATGCAGATCATTCAAATATTCACTCTACATAGTATGTCTTTTAAAAATTCCTCAGGTTGTATAATATTTTGTAGGAGCTAGCTTGTTTAATATTTTTGTATTAATCATAAGTTTAGGTATTCATTTCTTGCAGGCTTGTCTTAAAAATCTTTGGACTTGCAGGGTTAATATACATGCTTTCCTAGCCTGCTAAAATATTCACACAATGTTGTTTTTACCTAGTAATATTGTTTTGCTATTAAATTTTATCCTGGCTGTGGAAAAACTTAAACAACAATGAATAAACCAATTAAAGCAAAAAAAAAATAGAAATAAAATAAAATAAATATATTAATAACACAAGAAGTAGAGATGAATAAATGCACAGAGAAATAAAAATGAATGAAAAATAGATAAAGCTATCTAAAATGATGCAAATAATTTATCTGATTATATCTCTGATTTTGATAATTATATTTTATGCAAATAATTTATCTGATTATGTCTCTGATTTTGATAATTATTTTTTTATTCACTGCATTTTTGTTCTGAAATTATTATTATTATTATTATTATTATTATGAAAATTATTCTTGTGAAAAATAGATAAAGATATATAAAATGATTCAAAAAAGTTATCTGTAGTCATCTCTTGATTTTTCTAAGTAATTTATATTTACTTTTTTTCTTCTAAATATATTATTTATATATCATTTTACGTCTTGCTCGGTTTTCCCTGAAATGTTTATAACTTTTTAATTGATCACAAACTACACCTTACATGTAAGCGTTTGCCACGGGAAAATATCACTGGCTTCTCAAGATTTTTTTTTATCCCTTACAAAATTTTTCAAAATAAAAAATACGACAGGAAGTGTAAATTTTTAATAAGATAAGTAATACCATATTCTACATTCTATGGAAACATTAAAAAATGATCTATTGTATCTCACTGTTACGTTAAGCAAACTGATCCTCCACAAAGGTCCGCACAGGGTACAGATTTAATCCTCTTGTTGCCAAGCGGACACATGTGTCCTTTTTATGTAATTTCTCTCTCACTATTCTACTCTCAGTTTATAGAATAATATGGTTATACATGCATAAATAGACGTTACATGTAAGTTTGAAATAATCGAAAAGAGGTTATAAGGGTGACGTCATCATAAATATGACGTCATAGATGATGGTACGACACTATATAGTTTCCGTGGGCAAAAAAATAGGACAATGTAGAAATCTGATGATTTTTGATAATGGAATAAAGTATTATATATAAGCTTCAAAGGAAAAAATTTGGGATATTCTTATATTAAAGTAGTGAATGGATATTTGACTGATGGAAATGTCATTAATTAATCATTTTTTTTTTGGAAAATACGGCTTAACACATACACGATTTTTATTTGGGGCGATTTAGAGCTTTTCTTGGAGTGGTGTTCCAGCCTTGTTGAAGGCCTTGTGGAGACCTCTAGTAGTCTAGATTTCCTTTGTTTTTCTCGTGGTTTGAGTAAGTCTATGTGACATTTTCCCCATATCTTTTCATTTTCATGATCTGTAAATGCGTTCACGGATTCAACAGGAATTGTCAATAGATTGACGGTTGACTCAAACACTAGTAACACAGACTAATTATTACGGAGAACAAAGACTAACTGTCCTAAACGCAGGTCCTTTAACATATTAAATGTAATGATAAATTCAATGCTAGTTGCAGTAAGTGCGTTTATTTTGATTTTAACCTTTGACCACGAAGAAAGTGGAGGGTTAAGATGCAAGAAAATCTAGTGCGATCCCGCTGCATGACGCAATTTTATTTTATTTGTAATTTTTATGTCATTTTTTAATTTTTCCCCATTTATTGTTCTATTATATTCTTTTGAGTTACGTGCCTGTCATTAAAAGCTTAGATCAAGTAGATTCTAAACTTAAATTTGTAGTTTTTAGTTCAGTTGTTTTAGATCTCGTCACAGGTACAGGAATTCCCTCCTTGTTGAAAATCTTGTAAAGACCTTTATTTTTTTTTAATTGAAGAACTACTTATTAGTTTGGAGTGGCCTAAGATATATGTTCTGAAATCAATTTGTCCGCATCTTTGTTATTGTAAGCCAAATGTTTTAACCGGATCAACAGACGAAAACTACATTATAGCGCCTTCTCAAATCAACACAAGGAGAAAGGCTTTTATTTTTTATTGTTTTAAGGAAAACGGAAAATTTGTAAAGTACGGTCAAAGTTCAGGACACATAATCCGAGAGTGTATCCAGCCATGCTTTGTGCATTGCCACAAAAAAGACATTTAAGAGGAATGTAATTATTGTTAAGAAATAAGATTTCTGGAATTTACATCTATTAAAAGGATCAAATATTTTCCTTACATACTTGGTGAAATGTTTTTTTTAATAAACATTAAGATAATGTGTACGAATTCGAGCAGCTAATAATCATCCTTGTTTCATTACAACAAAAAAACATTTTAATTAGTTTTTTGTTAAATAAACACTTTTATTTATAAACTTTAATAAAAAGGAGAAAAATAACATTGTAAACAGTAGTTTGTCATCTGGTGTAAATTTTAATAACATTTACCAATAAATAACATATTTATGGATGTTTCGATTACGCCAACGTCAACATAAATTTCACACAATGCACCTGACAAACGTAGTCGATAAAAGTCGTAACGTCACATAATTGTGGCGTATGCGACGTCGTTGTAAATTTGAATCTGGCAGCAAGAGGGCAACACAGTATGAAACCGTCGAGAAAGCGGCGTTTGATTGCATCTCGTGTTGAGAGCTTTGATGTCTTATCATGAGTAATTTCAGCGTTAACTTGCTTACAGTTCCTGTGAGCATTAGAAAGGTATCTTCTGTTTATATTTATTTCAGTTGAACAAATTTATCGTTAAATCGGATGATCTATAGTCGGACTGGGTAAATTTCTGTTAGGTTTATTATTTTGCCAACTATTGGAAAGGGTTCATGTGCCTGTCCAAAGTCAGGAATTGTGGTCATAGGTTTGTCTTTGTGTTATGTGTTTTGTTACATGTATATTTTTGATAATATTTTGGAAAAATCAACATTATTTTACGTTGACACTTTTTATTTATTTGACCTATTAAAAGCTTTTCAGAAGGAGTGGAATTCCACTCTTTGAAGGTCATGTGGAGACCTCTAGATTTGTAAATTCCCTGTGTTTTTCTAGTGGGTGGAGTGCGATCTTTTGGTTTGTTTCAAATTTGTCTTGTCTTTTTTCAGTACGCACTTCGGAACTCTCACTTGGGTATTCCACAATGGACATTTTAATTTTCCCCATATCTTTTATTTTTCATAATCAGTACAGAGAGGGACCTGTCCTTGTCACGACATGGTTGAAATACTACCGTCGTGGCGTTAAAAACAAAGGAATGAATGAATGAATGAATGAATCAATTAATCAATTAATCAATTTATCAGCCAATCAGAAAGAAACCAACTTAATGATAATATCATACAGAAAGAGACAAACTTTGATTAAAACTATACCAAATGAAATAGAAAAAAACCAAATTCGTCTAAGAAAACTTAAAACAGTAGGCAAGAATATCAATAACTTGTATGAAACGAGCTGTTTACTGCTGGACTGATGACGCGCTCGGTGATTGCCTCTTGGAAAAACTAGCTATCCATCGGCTTCCACCCGGTTGTTGTATATTTGTGCAGTATGGGGTGATAATATGTTATGCAGTTCTTAAATGGAAGTTAAAATGTGAATCGTGAACAAAATGCTAAAGGAGAGCCAGTTGATTGGGAATTTCTACAATTTCCAATTTTTGTGATAACCAAAAGACATGTTTATTTAATATTAAAGATTTCTACAAATCAACATAAGTATCATATAAATACAAAACAAAACCTACCCTCTTCACAACAATTTCCCTCGTATCCCGGATTACAAGCACATGCTACATTATTCTTGTCGTAGGTACCATGTGTACATCTTTGAGCACAAGGTCTCTGTTCATAAACAGCACTATTTGATAAATTACACGTTTTAAAACATTCTGATCTTTTTAACGATAAATTGCTACCTGTAATACAACAAACTAGCGTTTCTCTTGATTGAGATCCTCGACAAGGAAATTTACACTTCGTCCACAACAAACGCATGCCTAGATCACAGAAATTTACCCCTGGACCACATTCGTTTATTGCAAAGTTAAAAACAAACACACTACACAGACTATAAAACGTGATATGTAGAAACGCCATACTAAGCTGCATTGATAAACGGTGTAACAGTTACTAAAAACTTGGAAGAACACAAAAAGACACAAAAGATTTTCATAGACAAGTAAAAAAATTAAACCATTGGTTGTCATTTAAATAGATATACATGTGATACATTGATCTGCGTGTTTAGTAAGTGATTAAAACAATTCAGTTAAAGATTTACTTGTTTGATAGCCAACATTGGAAAGTTGTTACTAACTGTTATAAAGTGTAAAACCATGTATGCTTTCAGGTTGCGAATCATACATTTTTCTGGATTCTTTGTTTTGGCAGCAACTTATTTTCGAAAAAACGAATTATATGCAATTTCACAAAATAAATTGATATAAAAATTAAAAATCTTTACGAAAAAACGATTAACTCTATTACCAACAGGAACGTCGCAAGCCATTAAATGACGTGTAGGTGTTCTTAAGCTATTTTTCTTGACAATTTTCCGCTGGAAAATGAGGATGTTGTGACCCTTCCAGAAAAGTGAGCACGTGCACAATTTTTCCCTAAGGAATAGGGTTGTCATAATCTTCCCCCTTCCATCTAAAAGAAGCAGACTCCCCCTTGTGTTGCAATGTCAGCAACAAGGTTTTTTTTCAATACAATGTCATTTAAATCTGTCAAAAATACACTTCTGATTATCACAAAATTGATTGGAAATGAAAGAAAGAATAAAACATCATTTTAAAATCAAACTGAAATTATATACAAAAAACCGTGTGGACAGACGGTAACTAGCGGCCATTTTTTATGAAGCTTCCGAACAATGAAAAAAATTTTCACAGGGTATACACACAAGACCATTCCACCATTTTTTGGTCGAAGTTGAAGGACCTGTTTCGGAGGAGAATTTTATTTGTAATTTTGGACAGGTGGAGGACACCATGAATTTATGACACCATTCAGAATACAGGTTATGTTTTATTTTCAGATATGTGATTTTATTTAGTTTAGGACTCCATACTCAGACATAACTATTTCAAGTTCATATGTAAATTTTATAAGTTAAAATTATCAATGTTGAATAAGTTAATATGCAGAATTTTTGTATGCTATATGTCAATTTAAGGTCCGTTGAAGAATACCCATGTGAGAGATCGGCAGTTCATAGTCCAAAGAGACAAGACCAAGGGGTAGCTCAATGAGCTCCATTTTTGGCCCAAATTTTAGATTTTGTGACACAATAATAAGTTGTTGTGAGGATGCTGTTTAATAATCGTCTTTTAATAATTCATTACTTTTCTTGTATACTTTTCGTCATTTCGACGAAATAAAAGGGTATATTTGACTATTTTGACGAGAATTTAACATTTTCGGTGAAAATTCTCAATTTTTGGATGTGTTTTGCGCAAAATAGATATGATCGCACAAAAACATCACGAAGATATTTTAACCAAACATTTGTACTTGATAGATCTTTATTTGTGCAAAGTTTGGTTGTGATGTTTTTGTGCAATCTATATTAAAATCAACAAAATAGTATCAAATATTGTATCAAATTAAGTAATTTCTTAGTACTTTCACATTTAAAGCATTTTCTATGTGTCATGTGACCATTGTACAACAAATAAACTAAAAATTCTGTTGGATTTTCTTTTTATAGACATTGTTAAATACAAAAAATAGAAAATTATAGATATTAGCCAATTTTCATTTTTTAACCGAATTCTTGGGCCAAAAATGGGCCTTAACGACCCTCGTCCTTTGACTATCATTTTGTGGATGCCTTTTTCATTGAATATCATGCCACATCTCCTATTTTTAAATGGTGGAAACAGACCTTTTCTACAAAGAAATTTTATGACATATTGTTGTATTTAATTCATTAGTACATATAAAAGGGAATTCAACAAAGCATGTTTAATTATTTTGTGACAGATATTGCAATTGAAGTGCCTAAACAAATAAAAATATATTATCTCAAAGGTCAAATATGTTCTGTTAAAGAAAAAAACAATATATTTATTTTATTCCATAAAACAGCTGTTTATACATTATTCACTTTTATTGATATCAAATCTTTGATAAACCCTGATAAACTAAACCCCCAAAAATATCTGATGTTGGTTTCATAGAATCACAGTGATGTTAACAATACATGTATAGGTACCCGTAAATTCTTCTGTTTAAAATGATGATGATCCAGATTTTCAGCTTTGACTTCATTTTTGTCAAATATGTGTAAGCCTCTAGGCTGAAATTAGAAAGCGTATAAAAAAATTTTCAATAACTATAAATTTAAGAGGTCTGGCTGCTTCCTGACTGACATCCTTACTGTAGTATGCCTATTATATAGTAAAACTAGATGAACAGACCAAAGTTTTTGTCTAATATATGTAATCAAAACTAATACTGTAGATACATTTCAGTTTGTAGGATATCTTTTTCATTATTTTTGTTGTGGCTTAGAGTATTCAACATACAGCATATCAAATATTCACTTTATCAAAAATCTCACTTTCCAAAAACTTCTGTCCTTAACAAATAAAATTCAAAGTTAACAAATTTAAATGTAAATGTTTTTGTTTCATTCAATTGAAATACCTAAATATTTGGAAATGAGCTCAATATTTCACGTAAATGTGACAGTTTATTTCTTTATCAGAACAATATCTACAATCAAACCTTAATGTGTACAAATATGCCTATAAGCAGTTATCAGCTAACAACCATTGTTACATTACATGTACATACATTTAATGTTGACTTTATTGGTGGAACAACTGATTTGAACATAAGATTATAATTGAAGTCTTCATCTGATAAATTATAGACAACATTTTTTTTCCTATTAAGTAATCATAAACAGATTTTGTGTATGATTATGTTCTTCAATTATTTTGATGATATCAAATTAAACTAATATCATTACCTCCATCAGAATATACAACAATATGGTAGGTAGTAACTAATTGTTCTATACAAACTTTGCAACCTTATATACAAAATGTGGACAAATATATTGGTCACTTGCATTTTTTCCTATATATTTATATAAAACTACATTTTTTTGAAAATATTTTTTGAAGTCGTTTCTGCTCTGATTTTCATAAAATATATTTGCACTATTAAACAGAAAATGTTCAGAGCTTTATTGTTAATTCGAATATGATTTTTTAACTTGTAACCTGCTATTCAGAAAACTATGCCCAAATAAACAATTAAACTGCTGAAAATTACCGGTCTTATGGTGAAAATTTCATGAAAATCGGTTCAAAACTGACTTCGTAATAATTTTTTTGAAAATTTGTAGTTTTATATGAAATATACAGGGAAAAATCACATGTTCACATACTGTACCTCAAGTTATGCTGGAGACAATGATCAGCATAAAAACATGGTATTATAAACAATATCCATGAACATGTCCAATTTTGGTATTATAAAATGATCACACAAATTGACTTGTTTTTAACTGTTGACATATGCAGGTGTATGGCAAGTAACATTTTGTCCCTTTACATAAAGCAGAAATACATAAACAAACAGTTTCATATAAATAAAAAACCTAACCAAATTCATGCAAATCATACCAATAACCATTCCATTTGGCCTAATAATCCTAGATCCACCCTGTTTATTTTTCACTAAATACAGTTATCAGCCACTGTTCATAAAAATCATTTCTAACTAAATGTATGAAATAACCAAAAGATATATTTTTTAGAACTTCTTTAATTCCTACCCTACTGATTTTTAGTGAACTAATGGCAACAGCTTAATGAGAAATTATGCTGTGTACAATCCAGAAAATATATGTGGATTGTGTCTTTATGGCATATATTCCACATTCTTTCTTTTAAATACATATACCTACATGATAAACTTCTTAAAATATCAACCTGGTATTTTAAGAAGAATTTTTTCTTCATCTTGTCTTAACCAATAATTCATCTATTAGCACTCCAGCAAATTCAGTCAGCCTATGAGCAATGTAGCATATTGAATCAGCCAATGAGCAATGTAGCATATTGAATCAGCCTATGAGCAATGTAGCATATTGAATCAGCCTATGAGCAAAGCAGCACATTAAATCAGCCTATGAGCAATGCAGCTTATTGAATCAGCCTATGAGCAATGTAGCATATTGGATCAGCCTATGACTAATGCAGCATATTGAATCAGCCTTTGAGCCATGCAGCACTTTAAATGAGCCTATGAGCAATGCAGCTTATTGTATCAGCCTATGAGCATTGTAGCATATTGAATCAGCCTATGAGCAATGCAGCTTATTGAAACAGCCTATGAGCAATGTAGCATATTGAATCAGCCTAGGGCACTACAGCATATTGAATACTGGTAAGCTTATGAGCAATACAGCATATTGAACCAAATTCTTACCCTTAGCTGTCCTGTTGGAGTTTCTACAAATTCTGCTTCAAATGTGTGTTCCAATTCAGATTCTTTATCAACATTCTGAAGAATTAAAAAAAATAATGTATTCAGTAACCAAAGAATTATCTATATTAAACAATAAAACCCTTTTTTATATCCAGTAGTATTTTGAACAATTTTCTATATTTTTTTTACAAAAAGCAATGAATAGAGTGTATTCTTCTTCCCTTTTATTAAAAAACCATAGTTCTTTCAAGGAAAAGATACAACATTTTGACAACATGACCTTATGCTTAAGGACAGCTTTACCAGCAAACTCTACCTGCTGTTCATGTCTATATTACAAAGTGAAAATTTTTTCTTATATTTCATTTCAATATATTACATTTACCACAAATTATTCCATGTTATTCAAGAGCATAACTCCATTAAAGAATAGACTGATAATTCCAGTCATGCAGAACAAGCATTCTTAATATTGCATATCCATATGTGATAAAATGGTTGCCAATTTCCTTCTTTCAAGGGCAAAATTTCAAACAAAAAATCCATATTAAGAATGATGGAGAGCCAGAAATAAAAGCTTATCCTGTCGCGGGTGACATAATTGCCAGTAGAAGCTGCATACTACTCTATGAGATGCAACTTCACACAAAATGTTACTGATGTACTTGATGTGGTATTCTAGATCTAGCCCTTAATAAAAAACTTAACCAAAATATGGCATGCAGAAAATGCAGGTCAAAATGACCAAATTACTGTGCAAGGGGCATCTACACACCAAATACCATTGAGGTACTGCATGTGGTATTTTAGATCTTGATCTTAACACAAAACTAAACCTGGGTCAGTCATGAAAAAATGTAGGTCAGAATGACCTAATTGTACATGCTAGCTGCATTACACTGCATTCCAAATACTGTTGAAGTAATGGCTGTGGTATCCTAGTACTTGACCTCAACTGAAAACTTAACCAAAGTAAGACTGCAATGTAGGTTAGAATGACCCAACTGTTGTAGCTGCATTTAAATACCAAACATCATAGAGGTACTGCATAGGGTATGGATGGGAACAATCACAAGCCCTTGTTTCCATCTATGTTGTAAGTACTATCAAACAGGAAAGTCAACTCCTGTTTGATATTTATTTACCAACATGGACAGAAACAAGCACCTGTGGGAACAAGATAGTACTCTGCAGTACAGGTTAGTAATCCCACATCCACCATACTACTAACTATTCTATTTAACTGAGGGCAGAATTTTATTGTTCCTATTAAAAACTGTGAGTAAAACTCACATCAGATACCCCCAGCAAACCC
Organism: Geukensia granosissima; assembly: GCA_032357055.1. Classification (NCBI taxonomy): domain Eukaryota; kingdom Metazoa; phylum Mollusca; class Bivalvia; order Mytilida; family Mytilidae; genus Geukensia; species Geukensia granosissima. Next base: position 10,813 of record JAULBM010300311.1, read on the forward strand.
ACATATTTGTATGCTGACAAAAGGCACTTTGTCCTATAGAGACTTAGATGCACACCAAAAAAAGAAAAAAAGTCATGCCCCAGAAAGAAATCCATTGAAGAGAACCTATAATTTTGACCTAGAGGTCAAAGGTCAAGGACATATAGAGCTTTAGAATGTACACAACAAATTTTTTTGTGGTGATACACCCATGAGCCAAATTTGGTATGCCTATGTCCAAGGATAAAGAAAATATGTCCCCAAACACAAATCCATTGTAAAAAATATAATTTTGACCTTAAGGTAAAATGTCAAGGTCATATTAAGGTCAAGAAGTATGTGACACATTGTTTCATGGAGAAACACTCATGTGCCAAATATGGTATGCCTATGTTAAAGAGCAAAGATATGGCCCGGACACAAATTCATGGTTAAAACACTTTTGGCATTGAGGTCAAAGTTTGAGGACATAAAAAGGTTATGAATGTAATCAAGACATCGTTAATAATTATATAATAATAATAATAATTAACTTTATTTCAAGAGGGTAACTCAATTAATTTTCACTAATCTAACTTGAAGCCCTCAATATGCAATGCCCATGTCAAAGGACAAAAATATGTACACTATAAATTTGACCTTGAGGTCAAAGGTCAAGGTTATACTGGGTTATGAATGTACACCCATGCGCCAAATATGGTATGCCAATGTTGAAGAACAAAAAAAGTTACAGGCCAGTTACGAATCTGCACAGACAGAAAGACAGAATAATTATACCCACTTTGGGACTTCGTGCGGTATATAAAATGCTACGTCCTATTGTCAGCGCAGCTAACTCTGGAAATCGCCTTTTTACAATTTTGAAGGTTTTAAAATGGGATGTAGATGGCATACTTTTTACTGAAAATGTATCTAGGTATGTCGTCGTTTTGAGTGCAAAATATGTTCTTCTTTGCTAAGAGATTTTTTTACAATTGTTGAAAAAATGGTTTGAATAGGGAAATTTCTATAGAAAGTTTTTGGTGCATTAAAATTCAAATTATCAAAATAATGATTGTATTACCATAAATATGATGTTAAACTGTAAATTATACTTATCTTATCATAAATTAAGCAAAAATTTGAACTTGTGATCTGAAAGGGGCTATTATTGGCTAATTTACGAAAACCCGCCAATGTGAGTTATCTCCCTTCTCCATGCAAAATCCCATAGACAATGCAACTTACCAGATTTGAAGGAACCATTGAATAAATTTGCACTACTATTTATAATTTATCAACGACTAAGTAAGCCTGATATTTTTATTAAGCATTGGTCAATCTAAAACATTTTGAAATATGATTAAATTGCAAAAAGCCGATTTCTTAACTTAAGTGAACTGCGCCGACAGTAGACGCTAGTAGTACAAGTAAGAGAGACAACATGCAGCTTTTTTTATGTTTTGGCTTTCACCTTTCCAATAAATACTCATTCCTAAATCTACATTAAATACTCGGTAGATGGGGTTTTCATCAGTTTAAAACAGTTTTTTTAATGTTCATCAAGGGATACAGGGGGGTCTAAGGGAGGGATATCATCATTTCATTCACCGGATGATTCTATTCTATTGGAAATCTTTCTCCGTCCTCCTTGGGACAACCTCCATTCGGAGTTGAATCAACACTATAGGATTTCGTAGATTTAAAAGGCGATGTATGTACAGTAAACACAGATCACCACGTGCAGGTTATCAGCTATACAAGTGCGCTATATTACACGTGCCTTAAATATACACTCAGTCTAATAAAGTCAGTAATGTTATCCTCCTTACACAATGTTCAGAGTACAGTACAAATATTACGACAGTTCATCATATAATCATCAATAAAGATTGCGATAACCTTAACCTAATTTCTAATTGTAATTTTAATGTAATTTTTTATCGTTATTTACAATGTCTAGAATGTGATGGATTTAAGTATACTATTTACAATCGAGAATACACACCCTTTATCAGACACGCTAGGGGTAAAAAGGTGTATATAGGTTAGCCTGTGCCTTAAGCTGTTGACTTCATTAAAGAAACAGTGCAAGTGCATTCAGTCTCTTTTTCTTAAAAAAAATTGCTGACAAAATAATTAAAAAAAACAACGATCGTAAAGTGCCTAAATTTCACTGCTTTTCTGGATTAACCTTCATCAGTTTAAAACGGGTATATAGAAAAAGAGGACATGATATGATTGTATGCAAGACAGCCACCCAAAACTTGTATCATACAAATTACAAACATCTAGGAACTAGTTTACATTAGAACGAGTATCCTGCTACCGTTGCCTTAAGGCCTTCCGAAGTCAATAATAGACCGCGTCCACACCCCACGATAACCTGTATAATGAAGGCTCCAAAAATAAAAACTAATGATATTCATATGTAACAATTATCGCCAACGATGCAAAACAAGTTGCACAACGACATCCATTGGATTACAGTTAGTTCCTGGCTTGGGACAGGCACATAGAGTATGCGGCGGTGTTAAACATGTTTGTGTACTCAACCCTTCCTCTAACCTGGGACAGTGGTGTGACAAAACGACATAAAAACAAACTTTAAAAAGCAACTGCATTAATTTATATATCCCGTAAAAAGTCTGAAATAATAAAGTGAAAGACATGTATTCCTACATTCCGCGAACCATATTACCTTAAATCTTATTATTCCGAGATTTTGCCCTTTTAAATATTTTTTGCTCAAACTCAAAGTGTTGCAAGAGAAGTAATACATTGATAACAATATAAAAATAACATTGGCATTTAATACAACTTTGATTTTACATTGAAAGAATTTTACGCTGTAATTGCTTTTTTTCTAATTTCATAATTTAATTCAAAATACGCAATTTGTTTGGAAAATTTTCGGTACCGAATGTATAGAGCATATTCTTCAAAATATTTCTGTAATTATCTTCTATATAATGTAAAAAATGGACAGAAATGCGGTAAAAATAGTAGTTTTCTTCAAATTGTCGAAAAGTGCAAAAAAATGTTAACGTTTATACGCCAGTGTTCTACTCCTGGCGGAGAAACGCTAACATATTCTCTCTACTCTCTGAGTGACTGAGTGTGTATACACCACAGAACAAACAAAAACACGCCCCTTTAGCAAGGGTTCTACATGCAGACGGTGGAATTAATCGGCCTATTGCTTTACTATGAATACTTCAGCCTCCCTCGGGTGTTTTTTCATTTATCGACATAGACATGACTAACGTCTGGCATTCATTCAACAAGGTGAAAAAATAAAAGTCAGTTTTATGATTATTCACAAATTTGTGATGAAAATGCAGATGTTGGTTGTCCAACATCCCTCCCTCATTCCAACATCAATGGCCGACCAAATCTTTGAAACAATGGGGTAACAATACAATTTTCGGCTTAAAAGGGAAGCGAACAAAGATTTGCAGAAAGACCTCATTGATTTCCAACCCGTCCCATCTTTTCTCCAAGAGACTAACGTGATATCACATGGACGGCCGAACTGTAATAAAATCATAAAACTCTTTATTTATATTTTTCTATCATTTTATGCCAAAGATGTATTCTTTAAGCTATAACCGATAAATTATCTACCACAAAAGGGACCGATATAAAACCTTAAAATGAGGGAATTAAGCTCTGGTTATATTTTAATTATAATTTTATTTTGGAGTCTACATGTTAAAGAACAGAAACATTATATATAGCTCATAAACAAACAAAAATCTTTTGGAGATGATCAATGAATAATTTATGAGATATTTGAAGAAAATACTGCCCCATCATGTCTTTAACAACGCTAAGTATTATAAAAAAAATCTAATCTGAAAAAACTCCCCTTTCTGGATCATTTCTTGTCAAATGGTCGGTCCCTCAGACATGGGACAAGACAACTGGAGGTACCCACGGTAAGGAATCGTTGTATCTTTCAAGACATTCACTGCACTGCCAATTCTCAAGTCCGTTAAAAGTCATTCCAGGGTACATGTACAGTCAAACCTGCTGATGTGGTCACCTTGATTAAGCAATAACCTGGTTTTAACAGCCACATTTCTATTTCCCTTGGC
>JAULBM010300331.1:0-14869 GCA_032357055.1 Geukensia granosissima
AAAGATGTTAATCAAAGATTGCAGAATGCAATGTCAGAAAGCCAAATGCAAATTACAATCGTGCATGTCAGAAGGCAAAAGAACGAATGTCAATCGTACAATGCATAATGTGAATGTAAGAATGCAGGATGTTAATTAAAGATTGCAAAATGCAATGTCAGAATTCCAAATGAAATGAAACAATTAACTGGCGGATATCTTCCTCCATACACGCCACCTAGCAAACGTGAAGTATTTCTACAAATATCACCGGAATGTGTAATACAACGTGTGTTCGCTTGAGCGTGAAGACAAAAAACAAAACGTACAAACCGCAATGGACATAAGAAAATAAGCGATTAAAATTCTTTTATTAAAGAGAAAACTTTAGAAGGCCGAAGTAAATAATCCACCAAGGACACATTATTACACGTTACTAATCCTTTCATATAATAATTTCCAGGTAATCTACAATTACATATATACAAATTATTTCGTTTACAAAAATCTATAAGTTATACCGTAATTGTTGGGTGACGAGCTATCTCTAGAAGACCGTTTTGCGGTTTTCGAGTAAATTTTGATAATCATAAAGATACAACATCGAATTTTCATCTTCAAAATATTTAAATTTCCAATAAACTATCATCACGGATAAATAGATAATTACATCGTCAAGTAATTTCGTTCTCGCATTATTGCTGGAATACACTCAAATTTCTTACATATATCGATCATTTCGACCTCAACTTCATTAAATGCTTCATTACTTGTATACCTTATGTTTTCTGGTGGTAAATACATACACCCAATTAACAGGCTTATATCAAAACCAGTCAATTTATTATCGACAATTATCCACTGTACAAATTCAGATTTAGATAAAAGAAATTTTAGAAAATGTTCAAAGACTTTCTTATAGCAAATTATTATTCCACCAGATTGACATTTATTCCTGTTACGCAGTAATAAACTAAACTAAACGATTCAAGATATACGCTGAACAATGAACGACACGATAAACGATGAACACTACACGATGAACAATCGCTAATTAACGTTTATCATATACTTATAGAGATACACTTTATATGTAAATAAATGTTATATTTTATATTTAAAAATAAAAATATAATCATTATTATTTTGATTTTAACGATAAAATCAAAGATGCATTTTAATTTGTTTAAGGCAGATAGTTTTTTAAATGTCTTATACATATTCATAGGTATTGGAAAATTTTAAATTGACGATAAAAATTTTCACACAAGGAGAAACCGTTATACCGTTCAATTAGCATATTAACACTGGTAATTTTGTATTTTGCGTTCAATGTTCTTTTCAAAAGGGTTGGTAAACCTTTACGTAAATACCACAATTTTCACACAATTGTGGAAATGTAAAGGATTTCCATGATGGTTTTGAAATTTTTTTATGATTAAAACACCTTTGGTTAAAGTATTTCTGTAACTGAACTGTGTCGAATACACTAAACAACTTATATCTTGCTGTTTCCTTACTTAAGGTATGTTACAATACATGTTGCAGTACCTGAAACGTACAAGTTAACAAACGGAACGATGAATGCACGATAGACGCATGATGTACAAGCAATAAACGCACATTCTACGCAAGCTGAACCATACACGATAAATCATAAACGAAATGATAAACAATTGACGATGCACGATAAAAAATGATGAACGATCCACGTTACGCATTGAACGTTTGACAAGTCTGACAACTGAGTTGATGAATACCCGCGGGGACCTCTGGTCTACTAGCAGAGGCATCGACCTAGTGGTTTCAAAATTACAAGTTTACCAATGTGGAATAATATGGAGAATTTTGATATATGTTATAGTACATTTCAAATAATACGTACTGCAGGTTAGGAAATAATCATATTGTCAATTTTATGAAAAAATATTACCAACCACGGATATTATCAAAATATAACAACACAAATGAAGTAGATACAAGTTCTCATTGATCGGCCATTTGTTTTAAGGAGCTTTTAGATAGGTTTTTTCATATTTTTAATGACGCGACAAAATACTAGTATGTATTTTAATGGAATGATAAGGCAGATTTTTCGGTTCAAAATATCGCATTTAATGCAGAAAGTCGGAATATTTGGGATGAGTTGCATTATCGGTTTTCTTTAAACTCACATTTAAATAATTATTAGGTTAAAACCATGATTTTTCTTATGTTTAGGTTTAATTACCGTTCCTTCTGTGTTAGCTCATTGGTTATAATAGCATTTGAAGAAAAACTACCGTAAGAAGGACATCATCTTTTGAAATAATCATTATAAATATTGAAATGTATCATAAATGTTTTATTATGCAGTCCCCGTCATGATATTTGTAGTCTCTCGTCGATAAGCTCAAATAAAACTGTAGGACAGGGCTGGATTTGAGAGCTGTTTTTGGTTTACTCCTCAACTTCACAGGAAAGGTCCGTCGTCGTCGGTGAAACGAATACTTCATAACGGCCGACAAGATTGTGATGTCGACCGTAAAATTTCTGGAGTGATGAGTTTAAGCAAGAGCAGTTTTTGTGTCAACGACCCAGCTCGCTCTGGAAAATTGCTGTATTGGACACATGCTTGTAATAACCGTATGAACAAGGAGATGTACACGCCATACGCCGGGATAGCTGGAATGTTTCTGGCAATTTAAGTAAAGTTGACTATTTGAAAGTTGAAGTATGTCATATAGTATTGTGGGAAGCCTACCTCCATTGGCTGATTCGAGATAAAGATCAAGGTATGAGGTAGAGTTAGGAATGTATTTGTGTCTTTAATTTCCAGACGGGTTGTGTAGATGAGGTGAAGATAATCACAGAATCATGCATTGTTAAGTAAAAGAACTCCATCTATATTACGGAAGCTGAAATTTAAGTCTTCTTGAAGTAAGTCTGCCTCAAACGAGTGAAGAAATGGATCGGTGAGGAGAAGGGCACAGTTAGTGCACATTGGAATGTCGATCGTCTGATGGGAAACTCGTCCACAAAACTGAACAAACATGCAATTACGAAATCTAACATTTTTGTTACATCCTCCTCTGTATATGTTTTTTGAATTTGTGTTGAACAAATTATTTTTTTGATCAACTAAAAATGATGTATTTTTATCGTCTTTCTCCGTTTATTTTGAGAAAGCAACAATATATCAGATCTTTTAGTCTGGATTTGAGAAGTACATGTGGGATTGTTGTAAAAAGTGTGGAAAAGTAAAATGATTTGATCCTTTTACAAGAGGAATCATGTCGACTAAAATTGTCAGCTGCCCAATTCAACAAAGTCAATCAATTTGCAGATCAGATACATTCTTACAGTGAAATTTTCAGATCAGAGCAATTCTTGAAGTGCAATTGGCAGATCAGATAAATTCTTACAGTGCAATTAATTGTGGTTTCAGTTTAGCAGGTTTGTAAACTAAGCAAACATAGCGATTGTGAATTTCATCAACATAATTTGGTATCTTGAATTATTATTGATAGAATAACATATTATTCACTTGTATAACTCCGAAGAGTTCTCCATAACAGATACTTAATTGTCTTTAATTAAACTAGGCGGGGGTCACTGCCCCATTCCCCGCCTCCTGCGCCCATGCAATATATTAATATAATAATATACCTGTAGTAAATTGTTCCATGTTGTTAATATTTTTTTAGCTTTCGTTATTACAAAGTTTGCATAAATTAAGAAAGGCGTGAAAAATTAAACGAAATACAATAACTCAAAATCTAACAATTCAAATGCATTTCCGAACATGCATCTCAAAATCTTGGTTTGTCGCTGTAAATATACATTTTTTGTTTAGTCTGTCAGTTTTAGAGTATTCTTGAGAATCCACAACTTGTACAACAACGCTGAATTTTTATGGAGTCCACGGACCAGTTAACATTATTTCTTTATATCACTATCTTACCATTACACATTTGTGCTAAAATCTTGTAGCTATGCATCATGCACATAAAACACTGAACTAATTACTATACAAAAAATACTGCATCTTTGACTACATTCTTCTTACATGATTATCTCAGATTCTTATAAGATATCACTTCACTAGGCAACCATTAATATATCATTTGAAAAACACTTGCATTTACAGAAATGTTCATTTAAAAGGAAATGCGGTCATGAATGAGATTGGTAAAAAATAAATTGCTAAGCTTCTCTTTATTTATTAATTTAGGATTTACAGTTTTTTAGTCGTATGTGGAAACATTCATAGGAGTGATTGGAAAAATTCCTATACTATATGTCAGAGTTTGTTGGAACAAGTAAAAATATTAGGAAAGAACAACTGTCTTTCGTATTCTTCTAAATAGTGTTTATTTTGTAGATTGAAAAAAGTGCAAGGAAGTTGTAATAATACTTGTTAGCAATGACGATGTATTTTAAGCTGCGCCGAATTTTTAATTCTCTTTGGTTTTTTACATTGTAAAATCAGTCAATTGTTTGCCGAAAGTGGCTCTTTGCACGCGCTAGCGCGAGAACGTGAGTACACATTGTCAACGCTGCGTCATAATTAATTAAACTTATATTAGATAACAAACAAAAATGGTGTGATGAACACCAGAATGGAAATTTTAAAGGAATTCTGCTACTATGAATAGCGATTGAAGTTCCAACAAAGTGTTTGCATTTTGTAAAATTACTATATCTAGGTCAAATTTGAGCGCTCCCGCCAAAAGGAAGATGGCCGACACTCAATGTTAAATCTCCGTAAAGAAAGTCAGGTAAAGTAATAGTATGTAAAACATTATTGCATAGTGTAAAACAAACATTTAACTGTGGAATAATTCTTTCCTTTGATTAAAAATAAACAATATTGCAGAAACACACATATAATTAAATGTAGCTCGATAATCACACTCCACAAAATATTGTGGCTTCTGCGAGTACCTATGACAATCATGACAACAGCAAAGTGTAAGTAACAGATTTTTTGTTACTGCATGGATTGTTGTTACTGCATGTTATGACTTCATAAGTTGAAAACTTAAAAGTTTTCAACAAACTTTCAATAGACAAATAATATGGACGATTTAGCATAGGAAATAAGTATTATAAAAAGTCTGCAGGGAGAATTTGTTGTTGAGCCCCTCAAAGCTGTCATTATTTTTAATTTAATAACGGCACAATGCTGCTATAAGCAACTGTTAGGAATCATGGCGTTTTGTAATAAGTACTTTAAAATTTCATGTCTCCCAGGTGTCTGAGATGTGAACAAGTTGGCAATAAATAGCCACTGATATCAAAAAAAGAAAATTTATTCACTCCAAAAGTTTTATAAAGAACTACATGTATCTACTGTATACATGTATATGTTGTGTATCATAACGGACAGATTTCGTTAAGCCACATTTTTTTACCTAAGAATTTGGCTTAAATGAAAAGAGGCTAATATCTTTTCTTGAGAACCAATGAAAGAATTGAAACAAAAGAAAAGTTTATTCTCAGGAGCTTACTCAATTTCTTTTGTAACTGCCGATCTTAAAGAATGGCCGTCAGTAAAGAATTCGGGTTAAGTTATGACCCAATGGAATTAAATGCATGCTTATCAGAAATCAAGAATCAATGAATACATTGAAACCAATTTTGGTCTAAAAATTCTTTATTATAATAAGCGTTGTTACTAAAGTGTTCAAGATAGCCGCCAAACACAGCCGAAATATCAAGGAGCAAGGTAATCAACAAAACATTTTGTCTGGAAATACTCAGCCAATTGGTGGAAAGTCAAACAAATAAATGTTTGTCTGTCATTCCATCCCATCAAACAACTATGATCTTTCTGTGATCCCTTTTTAACAAATATAACAAATATGCTTTCAGGTGAGCCACACGGGCTCATGTTATCCTTTGGATTTTTTTTTTATCAAAGCATCCCTACTGAAACTTTTTTGTATTCAACAGTAGTAAAACAGTCTTCCTATCATATTTTAATGATTGTCTTTTTATTTCAATTTTCATTTTTATGAAAATGACAAGATATGGGGTGAATGTCTTATATCCACAATAATGACATCTACAATGTATAATATAAGGGTTAAAGCCCCCCTCCGATTTTTACTGTTTTAGACTTTAAATTAGCAACGGAAATGTTTTTAAAACAATATGAGTATATATGTCCGATAAGTCCGACGACATGGTTGGTGAATGCCCCAAGGATTTTTGGTCAACTAGCAGTGGCAAAGGCCAAACAAATTTAAATCTTTTCTCATTTCGGTTCGCAAAAAATTGAAACAGTTAAACTTGAAGCAAAAAAAGTACCGCTTCAAGGGGTTTGTACTTTCAGCAGGAGACTCAGTTTACTATAGTATTCTATTATAAGCACGCATGAAACTCTACATCCAAAAGAATTGAGTGGATTTGCTGTTGGGTAAAGCAATTAAAGACAATTTCGTCTGATGAGGACGATGGAGAAAAGCCTGTTTTAATAAGATTCCCTGGATCTTATGCAATCCGTAAAACAGTAGCAGGAAATTTAGTAAAAAGTATTGTTAATAATGATATTTATACATGATTTAATAATACCCGAAATATTTGTGGAGACCACAGAAAACAGACATATCTAATTTATTCTTAAACTTTTACCCCGAGCATCACCTATAGGATATAATTATTTCTGAGATCAATGACGAAACTACAAGTACGGTGATATTCCTGCTTCCTCTATTTATATGTAAATGTATTTGATCCATATTGAAACAGTGTTCCATATCACAGCAGTTGTATAGTATCTCAACCTCTTCTAAACCTATTGCCTGTAATACAGACATCATGGTTTGCTTCTTCATAGATAGATATTAAGACCTAATATTTTAACATCAGAACGTGTGGTGCGCACGGGACAGGAGATATTTTCACTTTGTGTGCACCTGATTCTATTTGTGTTTTATAAGGGCTCTATGCAGTTTAGTAGTCAATTTTCATTATTTATTTTGGTTATGATTTTCGGTCTGAAATAGGACTGGGTATTGTATTCTGGACTTATTGGAAACCATGTCGGTTGGCTTACTACGGCAAAACGATACAATTGCCTAAAATATGATTTTTCTTTTATTTATATCACATTCATAATCTTGTGTTCTTTAGCTTTTCCTAGGTAATTTACATATAAGACTTAAAATGTTAAAATGTCACTTGACGGGCAATTTATTTGTTCTGAATGTTAATGTTTTGACATTTTATGGCCATTTAAGCTTGATTAAGTTAATTTTTTTCAGTATTTTATGAGATTATTTTTTATTGTCGAAAAGATTCATAACATTTAACAAAAATGAGCTTTAATGTATGTGTTTACAGTATTGTATTTGAAGATTTGCCGGCATCAATTAACGATCTGATGGTTGCAAATTGAGTTTACTGCCGACGCGTTAGCGCAGCCAGTAAACGGATATTTGCGACTATCAAATCGGTTTTTATATGTGTCTTTTGTGTTGTATTTTCATATCTATCTATCTTAAAAGGAAAACCAACATTATAACTATATAGGAAATTATACAGATATTTTAATACCAAAACTAATACTGACAGGAGACAAGAAAAATAAAGAACCATTATTTTACTTAGTATCTGAGATAAGTTCTTTATCAAGTTTAACAATTTAGCTCGAATGGTCACCAATATTTATGATATATATTCATTTTGATATTGGTACATCCTTGGACAATTTTTCGATTAGTTCTACTCGGATTTCGCCCATGGCTGCCACTGAATAGGCAATTGTTTCCGATCGTAACGTGTTTCAGAACCTATACTTACCTTTCTATGACACTGATCATTTGATTGTAATTGGAACTGGGATTTGTGATTAATCCGGATTATTTTCTCGCTTTGTAGGCGTTCACAATAATCTAGACAAGACCCTCTCATGAAAAATGTAAATCAAGTGGTCTGTAAGTTAGGAAGGTTACAAGTTTAGTCTTTAAAAGAAATCCAGCTCAGCCAGGTTATCTTCTAGGTCAAAATCAGGACATGATTGATTTAAAATAAAATCTCTCACAAAACCAGATGGTTCTTGCCCAACTACTTAGCCATTTAAAATGTTTGAAATGTCTATTTATGCTACACTAGCAGTTTCCGGGGAAGAAGAAAACAGAAATGTATATGTTAACGATAACAAAATAAAGAACCCAAAAGCAAATTAATGTATACTAACCAAGATACCAATTCGAGTTTCTCAATTCAATGTTTGGGTTTTGTTTCGCTTTGCACAACATTTCTATAAAATCTTATCACATGCGCTTAGTCAGCCATACCCTCGCTTGTATTGTACAAGCTATATACAGGGTAAATTTCAAGGAGACTATACTTCATCTGCGTACGAAACGGAGGAGATTGTTTAATCTAGAAGTCGCTCAAGGCGAACCACAAAGTTGGAATCCCACTCTTTGTGACATATTCTATGCTATGTAACGTTGTTTGAATGTAGCTTTGGAATCCAGTAAAGTGAAGGAAGATCAAGTTCCTCTTGCTTGGTCGCATTCCAAAAGAAGACAAACCTTGCAGATAACTGTCAAAAATTTCTTTTTTGTAAGTGTCGTCGTGGTATATGTAGGGTTGCCGAATGAATTGTCAACACCGAATTCCTTCATAACCCAGGATGTGTCCGTCATAGTCACGATGAACTAATGAAGCGATATATCATAAGTACTGAAAGTGGAAGGACTTGTCTAGCGACAAAGTCATTTTCAGACTTATTATTAAATTCGACAATAACTCTATTGTATAGAATAGTACAGTACTTAGAAATAATAAAGATAATACTTATAAAAATGATAGATTCTTTATTTGCTCTCCCAAGCAACCTGCTGAACAATACTTAACAAATTATTTAATCCAAATTATGGTTTATGTATGGTATTGTATATATTATATTATTGATATATTTGTATTTGTTACTTAGCATGTTTATGAACCAAGTGAGTTTCCAAAGGCCAATAAAAAATGAGGGATCGCAAAATTTCATTATGACCTCAAATAGTTTATATATATAGTCTGGGGGTGATGTATTAATAGGAAAAAATGATTTCAATCAACGTTTATAAATTTGATTATTGATTATTCTGCTCAATTTGGGCGCTGTGATTAGCAAAATAAAACTTTGTTTGTTTGTTTTGTTTATATACCGATGCTGTTTATTATTTTAGAATTAAATCTGAAAATAGAGCTAAAATGGTTATGGTAATGTCTAATAGATATTATTATTCAACAGAATACAATCAATCCAAATGATGTACAGTATGGCAAAGATCTGAATTGAAACGGGTGTAGCCAAAACGTTTTTTTTTCTTTTTTGTTAACCCGGCCTTCAAAACAACAATCTCTCTGTTATATTAAATACATAATCTTTTCCATGTATTTGACATACAAAAAGTTATTTACTCTACAAAAAACTACCATTTGTAATGGATAATAAACACCAGTATGGCTTTGTTCTAAACGTTTATAAAAATAAATTTAAAAAAATTGAATTATTTTGTTGGGAGACCATTGTTAATATTTTCAACAACGTCTGTGGTATTAAAGTATGTTTAATGCAGTTATCGTACATGAAATAGAAAATAACCACTAAGTGCATTTTCCATGATTTGTTTTAGCTCAGACAACCTTAACATATCTGCGCAAGAAGTAGGTGTCATGTGACTTAACAAACAACAACGTTTTAGGGCTTTATGTAGGGGCAACAACATATTTGCCATGAAGATCAGAGAGATGTCTAGTAACACTCGGAAGTTTAAAGACCGATTTAGAGTCTGTATTCATAGATCGTCCAAACTTGTAAATACAGATTTGTATTAACGACCTTACAACCTTCACCCATCGGGAAAGAATATCTAGTTGCTCTCCTTCACGTTTCTCCCATTGTTTGGCAACAAATTTCATAAGGATCTTCAAACTGAACTTCAAGTTTATGGATTTGGGTTTACGGAATTTGGTTCTTTGGTTATAATATTTTTATATGTTATGTATTAAAATTAAAAACGCCAGAAAAAAGACCAACCAAGGACCTCGACTCCTGACTTGAGACATGCAAATAAAACATGCGGTGAGGTTAAACATGTTTTGCTGGTACCAAACCTCCCCTACATTGAGACAAAAGACAAAATCAAACAATAGCATAAAAGACATACTATTAAATAATAATTACAAGCGTGCACCAAATCCAATCAGAAATTACTTATACTCTGTGTCAGAATTTGTTGGAACGGGTAAAAAGGCTGTGAAAGAAAAACTGTGTTTTATTTATTCTGATAAATAGTGTTTATTTGGTAGATTGAAAAAAAGTGCAAGTAACTTGCAATAATACTTTTTAGCATTTACGATGTATTTTTAGTTGCGCTTGAGTTTTTAAATCTCTACGGGGATTTTACATGATAAAATTGCAATTTATTTGCCGGAAGTGGTCGGTTGCACGTGCTAGCGCGAGACCGGGAGTACAAATTGTCAAAGCTGCGTAATAATAAAGTAATTTTACTAGAATTAAATAACCTTCAAAATGCTTAGTGGAGCGCCTGAATGAAATTTGAAAAGTAATTCTTGTGACATGAATCGTAAAAGGAGGTTCGAATAAAAATGTGCGGAATTTTTTCAAATAACTTTATCTAGGTCAAACAGCGCTCCCGCCAAAAATCAAAGATGTCCAACACTCAACGTTATATCACCGTAGAGAAATTCAGGGGCAGATATTATGTAAAACGATTTTGAATAGTGTTAAGCGTGAACCGTTAACGGTGGGATAATACATTCTTTGATTTTAATTAAATGCAAAGGCGGAAAAGCACATATAATTAAGTTAAGCCCGAAAATCACACTCCAGAAAAGCTTAACATAGAGTATAAATGATAATATTTCTTTATAAAATATGTAAAATGAAGATATCTCTTGGGCTAAAATTCTCTCAGGACTAAAGGATCCCGAGGGTTCTCACCAGCCAAGTAGTAAAAAGTGTCTGTCATGAAATGAATCAAAAAATGTTTTACAGAAATTTGCTGCATTTTTTTGAAAATTCTAAAGCACTGAAAATACGACCTCGAAAAATATTGCACTTAGTAGTTGCCGTCGGATTAGGCTACCCATTTCGATTTGACTGGCTTTGAGTACTTATTTAGCTATGTGTGGATCTTGGACTTCCTGTGTTATGTTTTAATGCTTCTGATGAAAGGTTAATCCTTGAAAGATTTAAAAGGCTTACAAATATCCTCCTTATTTATTCAACATTGGTAATTTTGTATTTTCAAAAGAGAAAGTAGAATTTGCTTTGTAAATAAATTTCGTTCCAATAATATTTTTGCATTTTGGTCTCAAAAACAAAGGGTAATAAACGTCAATTCTTGCGATTTTATCGCGGTCAGTAGATATTCTGGGCCAAACGAGTTGGGTCATTAAATTTAGCCATTGCCGGAGCTGACTCTTGTGTTTTTAGGTGAATTTTAGTAATAATTTCAGATATTTTCCCTTGTTAAAGTGACTGAATTCCCGCCACATACATTCTCGATCTTGTTTTCAACACTCAATCCCCTACATAGCATTATGAATTGAAAATGTGTAATGTAATAAACTATGAATCTAATGATATTAAAGACATTGCAAAGTGTTTCCAACAGCTTCGTCTTCTTATTAACCAAGAATCTAAGAAAAACAAAGTGAAAAATGACAAACGCTTGAATATATTTTAGGATCAGGTTGAATATGTGAAGGGGAAAATTAAAAAATTCCATGATGCACATTTTGGCAGGATTGAGCTGCTTATCGAACAAAAAAGGAATAAACGCCTGTAGCTGGAGTTATGGGGTAGAAAATGGAACTTAATCATCCGTGGTATCGAAGGGGCAGATAAAGAACCGCCAGCCCAAACGCTCACCAGGGTCAAGAAATTTTTCTCCACAAAACCTCGTTTGGATGAAACACATAATGGGCACTTGCAGATATCCGCAATACACAGACTATCCTCGGGCCCTGAATATAAGAGAGATATCATCATCCGATTGGTCAACCTTTTAGATCGAGACGATATATTGTATGCGGTCAGACGTCTTGAGAGAAGCACCAGTCTTAGTTTTGTGCCAGATCTTCCACCCGAGTTAGCTACCAGACGAGGCGAGTTACTTAAACAAAGGAGTTGCCTTTCTTAAACAGTAACTTTAAAATCGAATCTTAACTGACACTTTAATTATTATCATTCGTCACGTTTATTCCGTATTTCTGTGACAATAAAGTAGTAAAAGTTAACTCAGTTACTATAATTGTTTTTTGTTACTTAAGATATTATTTATATATTAAATTAATTCCTTCCTCTTTAGAATTTGGGTGGTAACTTGTGGTTTGATGGGCGCGGCTTATGTGTGTAATGTACATGTAAACAAAAACCTTCGGCATAATGGGGTAGATAGCCAAATGACCTGCTCACCTGAACATAAAATCTTCAAGAACTATATCAAGTCTTAATAAGTTCATACAATATGAACTACATGTACAACATTTTGATCCTAGTTTTGTGATTATTACCTCTAATAATACATAAATCAAGGTCTTAAACGATTGTGACCAGTGATGGTTCACGTGGTGTTGTTCTGACATAGATTTGGCCATCATATATGCTGTTATATATATATTATTCTTGTCCATCTCGATTCACATGCACATTTATTTATTCCATAGCTTTGGCAAGGGGATCATGAGTTAAAAGGAATAGTGGTAAGAGCTGGAAAAGAGGGAGGTATTTTTATTAAGAAGTTTTGCTGTTACTATATTTATATTTTTATTTCAAATTGATATATATTAGCCTACTGTAAATATTTATTTCTGTATTTATGTGACTAACAAAAAAAGGTTTATTGCCATGCCATAGTCAGTTTTCAGCGCATTTGTTGAGCATTGCTCTTTGAATTACAAGGGCTTATATAATTCACCTATAATGTCTGTTGCTAGAATAAAATAGCTCAATTAACGATTGGTTCTCTCAATTGTAGGGGTTTAGCTAATGATGTAAAACGAAGAGATATTTTTAATCGACACCGGAAAAAATGATATTCTTATTCTTGTTAATACACACTCTGTTAAGGAAAAAGATAAACAATGACTCCACGAATGGGAATATAAAGCCCATTTTAGTTCTCACTCTGGTCAATCAAGGGGAATTGCCATATTAATGTATATCACCTTTTTATATGTTGAGCATAAAGAAATAAATGATGAGGGTGGAAATTTTCTCATTTTATATATTACCATTTAGGATTATCGATTGCCTCTCGTAGCAATTAATGGCCCAAATGATGATAGTCCGGCTTTTTTAAATAAAATCTAACAATGGTATCAAAATTCCAAAATTCTTCAATTATTAAAACTTAGGATTGAAAATTTATTTTAAGATTTTGATCTTGATACAATAAATTGAAAAGCAAAAAAAAAAGTTAAATCATATGAGAATGTAATTGAGATGAAACAAGCTCTGGACTTGCAGATGTATGGTGGGCAAATAATCCTTATATAAGAAGATATACCTGGGGGGCACAATTAAAAACAAAGTCGCCTGGACTATTTCTTAGTATCTTCAGATTTAGAACCATATTTAATCAAAGTACCGAAGTACTGTCTACTCGAGGGACCCACTATTTAAAACTAGGGTAATTCGCTGAATCTGTAAACTCACTCAATGGAAGGTCCTCTTCAAACTTCAGTATCAAATAGAACAATTAATATTTATCACTGTCCGAAGATTAATCCGCATCAGAAAATAACCTTTGCGAATATGCTGTTTTTGCTGCAACTAACAGCTATGTAAAACGCTATTTACCATAAAGAGACAGCAAAACGTTATTTAAATATTATTTTCCTTATTTCTGGTGAATGATGGACGTTAGTTTTGTTCTTAAACGATTTAAATCGCGATGCGAAGGACCACAAATACGACGGTTTAACGGCAAAAATCCGTTTGAGGGTTCCGGTTTCTCCTGTGATTGCTATACTTCGTGGGCCCCCAAAGGGGTCCCTATCGTAAAAACTATTGGGAATTTTTATTGCCGCTAATGATAATGACATTTTTCTTTCATTTACTTTCATACATTAGTTTTATCAAATGTGGACTAAAGTCTAATGTCAATGAGATCAGAGACATAATGTTATGAATTATATCTCTCTTGTAATATTATTTTTTCATAATTATATACCGCAATGGTTATCATCCCATTTCCTTTACGAGTTCACAATCGGAAGTATACAAACTGGAAAAATTCTTCGGAATTGTTTTTTTTTCATACAAATTAAACCTGTGGAGAACACTTTTTTTTATTGTTTTTGAGTACTTCTTATTCCAATAATTTAAAAAGAAAGAAAACAATCGTCAGAATTAAATTTTAAAATTTCTAAATGGAACTACAGGGCCACTTTGCTTTGCGGTTATTAAAACTAAAATATTTTCTGCCGTGCTCGGTTACTTTTTTCTGTCTGAAGCTGTTTCATACTAATTCCCCTCCCCCAAAAATATCTAACCACAAAGTTATTGTTATTTTCAATTTTTTTGTCATTTAACCATGTCCTTTCGTAACCCGAAATTGTTTTTGTCATGGTCACAAGCGGCATTATATATTACACAATTAATTACGAATTTTCTTTAAAAAAATCAATTAATACTAGAATTTTATCTATTTATAATAATTAATTTTACAATTGAGTATATTTTGTGTTTTATTTGTGTAAAATTTAGGTGTATTTGGGTTTTTATTTGGGTGTATTTGGGTAAATTTGGGTGTATTTGGGTAAAAAGACGTGCCGCAAAAATGTAGCAGTAAAAACATACCTCCCTCAGTTTTAATCAGATTTGTTAATTTATTTTTTATTTGAATATTAAATGAGTATCATTTTT